>CP135536.1:5346627-5416315 GCA_032402905.1 Khaya senegalensis
ATACATGATCGATCATATAATCTGACTATAACCAAGCCAGCGGGTGTGAAGGGTATCTGAATATTCGGATCCATAACTAATGTAGTCACACAATTAATACCACATGGCCTAAAACCATGCATTTATTTTTTTTTTTTAAAACTATTATACACTCAAACCATACACAATAAATACCATATATGCGCACCTATACACATAGAAGTGATAAATAACGTTCACATCTCGATTTTATGCGCATATAAAATTTGTTCACATAATGAATGTATAATGCACTTGCGGATAGTGATACCTAACCAACAATTCATAACACTTCCATAATCACATACACTCGCAAATACCCAGTCTACCAATTTCACTGGGATTTATTCATCACAAGTATAATTTTTACTATTACGATAAATATATCGTATACTATCCAATATTAATGGATAACCATATCAACGCATCATTTACTAATAAAGAAAATTTACATAATAATTATAACTACTATAATTATTATGACAACCAACGTGCACCGTCCTGAATATTACAATCTATTCTAAATTCTATTAACCACGCTCCAATCACACGGCCATAATAATAATTCATTTATGCATCCCAACAACCATATAAAGTATCATACATACATAACACATCAAAATATTTCTAAATCTCCACAATAATAACCAAAGTTACCATTTTACCCTTCCTTCAAATTTTTCCTCATTTTGTCCACCCAAATCAATTTCTATTAATTTTATTTGCTCCCTAACATACCTATACACATTCAAACATACCATAACATGTTAAAATATATCATTTAGAGGCTCGATAAACAGTACTCCGAATTTACCATTTTGCCCCTCTTTCAATTTTCTTCCATTTTATACATTATTCTATACCCAATTTCATCTAAACATCATCCCTAAATCCATTCCTACACAAATCAACCACCAATCACAAATTCCATAAAAGAAAATTACATTTTCTTACCTTAAAATATGCCAATTGCTTGATTAAAGTTCCCAATACCGCAAAACCACCTAAATCACAATTAAAAACCATAAACCACTTTTAAAAACCACTTTTCATCAAACCCATAAATTAAAACTTAGTGAAATCAAGAACTTTTACCGTCAGATTAAAGCTTTCGACGCGTAGAACAACTTTTCTTTCTGCGGTAACGCGTTTAATCGGGCGGATTAAAAGATTTCGCTTGATTTTGTCCAAAAAAATTGAAAGAGAATGGGAGAAGCACCTCACGGCAAAGAAGAATAAAAAGCAACTTTTGTTTCAATTTTGAAAAGTTAACCATACTTATCCAAATCTATACTTTTCAAAATTATACTATTGCCCAAAAATATTTCAAAACTTACATTTAGCTCCCAAGAAAATTATGAGACTACCCAAACCATTTTTATATTCTTTCACTTTAGTCCATCAATTTTAATTACTACTTTTTCTTCTAATTCCTTGTGAAAAGACCATTTTACCCCTAATAAAGAAAATTGGTCACTTTGGTCCTTTTTCATCCTTTATAGAGAAATTCACATCCTAATTCAATTCCACTTTTTCTATATCTTATTTACAACATTTACAAGAGTTCTGGGTGATCAAAATCTGACAGAGTCCTTTCGACCCTTAACGTAATGACCATTTTGCCCTTTTTAGCAAAATTGTCCCTTTTGTCCAAAATAGAAATTTTGGCATTCTTATGCTTATAAAATCTATATTTCCTTCTAACACACTCTATCATACTAATTTATATTCTTGACATCTAGCTTGATCAATCAAAACTTTATCAAATGACGATTTTACCCTTTTTACTTCCGACTTCCCAAAAATATACCAACCGCGTCTCGAATTGAAATTAAATATACCAACATAATATTTATGAAATTCTAAGACTTTTTATGCGGTCAAAACTCACTTTGGCCTCAATTTTGAGTGAAAAGACTATTTTACCCTTACCCGACAAAATAACTTATTTAATCGATTTTCACTCGATCTCCTTCCAATAACTCCATAAAACATTTCCAAAGACAAGAGATAATAATAAAAAAATTAGGGTTTATTTATATCTGAGTATCACATCTACGAAAAGTACTTCTATTTTTGTAAAATCATGAAAACTATAACGAGGTCAAAATTAGTAGAAATTGGTTTTACTCTCTATCAATACCAAATTCGATCTAAATTAAATCTGTTTGAAACCAAACTTTAAACTTAGTTCCTAAATCCCAAATTCAATTATTCTAAACTTTAATTAAGTCTCAAAATGTCTCTTAACTCACAATTTAGCTCAATATAAATAAATTCCAAAAATTCTTACCATTTAACCTATTTTCATGAAACAAAATTTTATGGCAAAGTCTCATCATTCTCACACACCTCATTAATCTCCAAAAATTATAATTAAGTCAAATCCTAAAATTAAACAATAATCCAAAATATTTAATTTACATAAATATCATAAATTCTCAAATAAAATTGAAATTGATGACATTTGATATTACAAAAAATACATACCTAAACTCCATGCAAGTGATGAAAATGAATTTTTGATGGTGAGCTCCAATATTTAAATTTTGGGTGTTTGAAAACTCATATACTTTGATTTAAAGATTTGTAACTAAAATCAAAGATTTTCTTCAATTTCCTTAAAAATTTATAGAGCTAAATACTTGAGCAATGATTTTGTAAGGTTGATTTCATAAGAATATAGTTAAAAATGTTGAAATTTTAGAAAGAAAGGAGGAGGAAAAAGGGAGAAGAAGGGAGAAGAATAGAGAAAATAGAATGGGTTTTCTATGGGTGGGGAGGAAAGAACAGAATATTTGGGTTATAAAAATTATGGCAAATATCATTCAAGCCCTTGTTTTTTAATTTTACAAAACTCTAAACTTTTTCTTTTCTGCATTTAAATCTTACAAATAAATAAATAAAATAAAATAAAATAAAATAAAAATCTCAATTACATGTAAACTAATTATAAAATATGCATATATATGAAAATACAACCAAGTACAAAAGGATTAAATTATTCTTAGAGTTTAAAGGAAAGATTTTACAACACAAATAAATTTTATAGCTAATAATATTAACTTTTAATAATTTCTTCAGTTTTGCCTCTTGTGTAACTTTTGGAATGTAAAAAATTATTGATGGAGAGAGAGAAAAAATTAATAAAGACATAAAACGCCCTATGCAATTAAGTACAAATAATTTCTATATTTATTATTTTTAATCTTATTAATAATTTTTTGATATCGGAGTTAACCATTAGTATAAGAAATTATTTACAAATAAAAAGGCTCCCAATCCGTACCCTTAATATACACACACGTATATATATTGAATGAGAGATTGAGGCAGCAAAATCACACAAATCAATAAATGCAAATTTTTAAATACATATATATATATATAATTAATTCAACATATAGTAGTAATAATAATTAAGAAGCAAATATCAAGAACAATTGTTATTACGAGAATTAGGCACAAAAGAGTTGATCCTTGACGGGAAAAGGCTTTGTCTTCAAACGGTAGAGGAGCTTCTTCTTCTTAGAGGTAGGATTTTCAATAGTCAGAACAACTTTGCCAGGTTCATTAATCTTAAAATTGTCACACAACACAAGTTGTTGATCAGTGTTCGAGCTCAACTTTTTAGCCTTTTGGATTATCACTGTGTAGCTTCCTTCAGTGCTTGGAACAAATTCTGCACCATACGTCACGTCCCACCCCACTACTCTAACTTCCCAAGTAAGTTGGCATGCCTGCATATATAATATCATTATCAAAAAATGAAAAAGTTACTTAGTTTACACTAATTAATTAGGTAATATTTCAAATTAATAATAAAAAAGATCTAATTTTGAAAAAAAAATATTTATCTCTCCAAAAGAACATCATTCATGCAACCATACGTGTTTGGTTGACATTATCACAAGAAGACTAGCTGTCATGAGATTTTTGTGTTGGATTTCAGTTATGTAAGAAAGAATCAAACAAATACTTCAGGTGAAGGTATTTTAATTATTTGAATAAGGATGCTAAGTTTACTTATAAAAATTATAACTTATTAGAAATTTAAACATGTGGATGTTATTTTGTCATCCCATTTCTTATTCAAGTCTTCCCTTTACACAAATCAATCGGTATTTGCAGACTAGAAAAACTATAAAAACAAGAAAAGAATAATAGTATACAGAGAATGGAAGAAACGACGCTCCATTCAAGACCATTACTATGCTAATATTTACTATTAATATCAGAATTCCTAAGCTGAGAGGTTCCTTTCCTTCTATGGATTCTAAAAAGTGAAGAAGTAACATTGACTATCTGAGCAAAACTCACCTCAGTAACTGGAAATTCTACAATGTGCTTAGCTGCTGCTTTCACAGTGATCTCAGTTACTGCATCTGTTGCAGCAAATTCACCATCTCTGCTCAACCCTCCATATCTTACAGGTACTTGTTCAGCCGCGACGTACCTGCACACGAAAGTTTAAATGCATGCATCAACCAAACAAATGTTTGAAAAAAAAAACATTCAAAATATAAGACATATACTTTGTGTTACAAATCACAACTATACAGAATTGAGAAAAACATTCATGTGCTAATTAATAATTACCTGAAAAGGGTCTCTGCAGATTTGGATGGACCGGCAAAAACGAACTTGCTTCTAGTTCTCTGAGTCAAAAATGGGCTTATCATCTTGTTAACAGCCAGGTACCACCATGGTACATTGACAAACAACTAAAACACAGAACATGAAAATTCAAAATCGGCATATGACAACTAGGTGTCAAATTTATTTTATGGTTTTGGGGAAGAAATTTATGTACCTGCTTGGCAACAAATTCAGGGTAGTTGTCCTGCAACAACTGAAGGGCCTGTTTGGTAGCTTGTCTAAGCTCCCATTTTGCAGGTCCTGGAGAATTCTTCAAGTCATTGACCTGAACAATAGTGGAAATACCACCAGGGGTAAAATCCAATTTCCTGATGCTCCTTTCCAGAAATTGAATACGCCACCTCAAGAATTTTTGCCTCTTTTCTTCATCAGAAAACGTTTTCTGATAAAGCACCTTGTTCTGAAATTCTCCATATACGTTATAGCAAACAGGGTGTCCTCCCTTGTCTAAACCATGCATGAACACTGTTTTCTCCAAATCTTCACCCAAGTCCTGTTCAATCAATTCATTAATGCCAAACTCTTTTCTCCACCAAATTGTGTTTTTCAGCATTGTGAATGCATCATTAACCTTAAAATCTCTGGCACGCAGAAACTTCAAGAGAATTACGTCACTTCTCTCATCAGCCAGAAGCGGTATTCCCCATATGGTAATCTCTTCAGGAATCATTTCAGTTTCGGACTTTGAGTCTTTTGATTCATTTTCTGGAGTAATTGCAGCCTTTTCCTCTGGCACCTTTACTGGAGACTGTGGCTTCTCTTGTTGGACCGAAGAGCTGGAGACTGCTACAATGGTCTCTTCTATGGCTTCTACAGTCTTGGCGCCATCTTCATACACAGCATCACCAGCTGCAGTAGCTGTCTTTTCTTCATTAACCTCAGTTTCCTTCACCGGAATACTTTCTTCTTTTTCTGGTTCTGCTTTTTCTGGTTCATTAATGACGAGTTCAGGTGCTTGTTCTTGGACAGGTTGCTTCTCCTCCTCCTCCTCTGACACCACAGCCTCCTTGGGTGCTGCTAATGGTGTTTTATTTCTAAATTCATGCTTGTTAAGCGCTTCTTGTACCAGCTGCTTAAGCTCTTCAACCGCTTTCTTTTCATTATCCGGAAGATCAGCAACTCTCGTGCTCTCTTCCTTGAAAGAATCTAACTGAGGAGGGTTATTCTCAGCATCATCGCCACTGGATTTCGCCGTTTCAGGATCTTTAGAAGCCTCTTCAACCTGCTTTGGCTTCAAATCTTCCTCCTCGGTGTCCGGCAGTGGTATTGGCAAGTCTTTCTCCACCACCGGCGTTGCACTTTTCTCAGCTGGGGACACGTCAGTCACGACAACCACCTCTTCAACTTGCGCTACACTTACTTGGGCCTCTGTCTTTTGAACTTTCTCCGCCATAGCTGTAGTTGAGAGAGTTATTGGAAATGGCAATATAAGAAATACAAAGAAAAGACAGCTGATAGATAGATAGATAGAGAGTAATGAAAATATTCTGGCTATGGCGATGTTGGATGAATGAAAGAAGAGACGTTAGTTATATATAATAAATGGCGGTTGAGTTTAATAAGAGAAGTGGGGTTGAGATTAAGGAGAAAAATAAGCTGTCAAGGCAAAGCTGAAATGAAAATAGGCAGATGAGACTGAGCTGGAACTGTCCTTTTTGTGCGGACCCACTACTATCAAACCTATGATACGATGAGTTCCACCACACCACTACTATATGCAATTTTGCAACGGTTGTGGTTGTTGCATTTGCACATGAATCATCGGCGTGAGTGGCGGCAATTTTTTAATTGGACCAGAGAGATAATTATTATTATTACGGCCCCTTGTTGCTGATAAGTGATGAATGATGGACCTACATTTACAAAGACAAACCTTAAAAGCATAATTGCAATTGCAAAATTAAAGTGAATGCAAACTGGCAAAGAAGTAATGAAATAAGACCGTTGATCCGTTGGACGCATAGGATCCTCTTCTGTCAATTATGTACCTCCTTCTAGTTGTACATCACAACTGTTGGAAAAGAGATGGGAGTGATCATCTTTGTCTTTTTGTGGGCCCTAAGATCACC
Source organism: Khaya senegalensis (assembly GCA_032402905.1). Taxonomy (NCBI): domain Eukaryota; kingdom Viridiplantae; phylum Streptophyta; class Magnoliopsida; order Sapindales; family Meliaceae; genus Khaya; species Khaya senegalensis. Next base: position 5,353,374 of record CP135536.1, read on the forward strand.
TCACGTACAACGAGATCAAGAATACAACTCTTATTACTTGGTAGGAAAAGTATGTGATTTGGAATTCCGTATAATATGAAAGCCAATCCAAGAATAGCACGCGACCACGTTGATAAATGATGAAGAACAAAGAGAACACTGAAAAAGTTGAAAGGTATTAAAACAAGTGTAATATAATTTTGCTCATGCAGAATTCAATACAATTTATGACCTGATTCCAATGCCATAACATCACTTTTTCTTTTTCATAGTAAAGTGAATGCGAAAGAGGTATAAATTAGAGTGATACACACAAAATATTAAAAATATATACTTCAAACAAAAGTTGGTTTTGTTTCCAGGACTATTTTGCTCTCTTTTTTATTCCGTCATTTTTCTTTTTTATATATTTTTTAAAATATTTTGATATTAAAAAATTAAAATTTTAAATTATCTTACTCAAATGTAACACTCTTGAAGTTATATAAATACTTTAAAATTAGGTAGATAGACAAATAAGAGTATGTTAACAAAATTTTATATCTTGTTATTAAAAGCGAGTGATATTTTTCACCATCTTTTTATTTAATATATAAAAATACCCCACACATAATATTTCTCATGCAATATTAACCTTTAAATGAAATAATTACATTTCTTTTTTTTCTTCTTAATGTTTCTAAACTTTATACAAATTAATTAAATAGGTGATAATTATAAGATACTTGTTAGTTAAGATAGTGTTCTATTTGAAATAAAATTGAAGGAAAGACACTCTATTTACAATATAAATTATAATTATTCACAAAAAATAAAAAAATATATAATATTCTATTTTTACATGAGACTTAAATAGTTACCTCACTATTTGTATTTTAATTGTATTTGATATAGAAGATTATTTTAATTAGAATTTTAGATATTTCATCATTGGTTATTCAAAAATATAAAAAATTTCAATCAAGAAAATAAAAAAATAATATATTTCTCACGTGTAAAAGAGGACAATTTTGATATTAACAAGAAGGATCTTTTTATGCAAAAAGTGAGGGTAAATATCACCTCTAGCAAAAAATGGTTATCACTCTACATATATTGGTAAAACCCAATTTCAAACAAAATAAGATCTTTTTGGGCCGCTGGCATGGAAAGAAAAACCGTAGGCTAGGCCCAAATTAAACAATAGATACTGTTTGAGAGTAGGTAAGAGTGTGTTTACTATGTGTATGCATGTACTATGTACATATATATATAATTAATATTTTTATTATTATTATAATTTTAAATATATTAAATAAATATATAAATATTATGTAAAATATTTTTGCTAATACTTGGTAATAACTAAATTATAAAAAATTTAAATAAAATTAAATGATTTGAATGCATGCCGTCTAAGTAAATTTTAAAAGGTAAGGGGTTACTTTCAAAAAGTAAATTTCAAAAATTTGCTATTAAAGTCAAAACTTATTTAAATTTTCGTAATAAGCTCTCTATTATTTCTCTTTTTTATAATCATTTTTTCAGTAACTCCAATGACCATCTTTTAAACCTCCGTTGGAGACAAATATAGAACCGTATAATTTTACCTTTATTGTTGTTCTAACCTTACGAACCACGACTTATTTGAGCCCCGACAATTCTTCAATTTTAAATAAAAGAAACAAAACTATTAAATTTAAACTTTTTGGCTAATTTAGCCATCCATTGAAAAATCAAGCATGCTACAAGAACTAACTTTACGAGAAGAATGAAATCCTTGAAAGATTCGAGTCTAAAAGTTGTTGAAATCCTCCGATTGTCATCATTGGATCCACAATTTTTTAGCTTGATTCTTGGAAATGGTTTGTCAAAGGAAAAAAAATAGATATCATGGTTGAATTCAATATGTTGAGTATTATAAAACTGGCTAGGACTCATTCATCAAATTGTCTATTTTTATGTTGCTATCATTGTTTACCTGTCAAAATTCTTACAAAGCTGATTTCATAGAGATTAGATTAAATTAATGCTTTTTTATTAATAAATTTGAAGTAAACTAATTCAAAATAAATCTAATATGAATACAAAACAAATAAATAGTATCAATGGTTTAATTAAATTAAATTTGAATAAAATAAATAAAATAAAACTTTTTTAAGAAAATAAATCAAGAACAAAAAATCAAGAGAAAAATGGTACGGGTTCAAGAATTTACCAATAATTGTCATCGTATGAAAATCTGTGTGATCAAAAAATTTCAACAACCTAATATAGTAGTAATTCTCTTAACATCCAATCTAATCACATACATTAATTTTTCATCAATTATAAATTTAATCTTAGTATATGATTTAAACTCAAATATTATAAAACAAGTAATAACACTTAGTGTAAGTTATTATTCATGCATAGAATGCATTAAGTATTACGAAAATAAGAAGATCGTGCAATAACGATCAAAAGATGTGGTTATTATATTATCGCAATTCATTCATATTAGCATACCAAGATAAGGAATTAATATGGTTTTCAAAATCTAGCATTAATATATCACATGCATAAATAATAAAAGCTCAAACCTCACATTATATAAACAATCAATAATAATTTTTAAGTATTTTTAAGTATAATATGAATGAAGATTACTATAATTAAGTCTGAAAGTTTCTTAAATTAACATAAAATTATAAAATATTTAATTAATTTTATCCTTAACCTCAATAAAGAAAGCTTTCTACTAAAGTACAAAGTAAAAATAAATAAAATATTAAAAAAAACTATAAATGTAGAAGAAGAAAGCACCTTTATTGATCTTGGTTTTCTTGGAACTCTTTTATATTTTCTTTCACTTTTATCTTAATCTTTCTCTTATTGTGTTAAAGGTGAGGGGTGTTCTCTTCGCATAAAAGTAGTCACAACTTAGTCTTTTTAATTCTAAACAAAATAAAATTTGCTTGTATACTTTTTAGACTAGAATTTAACTTCTGTTTGACTTGTCAAAGTGTAAGATACATAGAATTTTAGTCACTGTAACAGAACCATTTTGAATCTAAGAAGGAGCAATATATTAATGAAAATTTCTAAATTTCTACTCTTTAGTAAAGAAAATCTTATACAATTTAGAGTTCTGTAGAGAAAAATATAATTGTTTCAGTGACAATTATACAAACTATCAATTCTAACATAATTAAAATTGTTTTTCCACATCTTTCAAGGAGTGACATTATTTTTCTCTTAGCAAAATATATCTTCAAGTCTTCAATAATATGTTCCACAATAAACCTTTTCCTATTTTCTCTTGGAAATATTATCTTAATTCTTAATAAATAAAGAAAACTATAAAAATACATTGTTTAAACTCATTTCTTTATCTTTATTTATAAAGACCTACAAAATAATAAAAATAAGTAAAAAACTACAAAATATAATAACTAATTAGTAAGATTAAAACATATATGACATAAATATATGTAAAATAATATACCTACGACATGTGTGTTCTTGGATCTACTATTAAATAGCTAAATAATTTGTTATTAATTAAATTAAACATGTGTGGGCAAGTCAGAAGCTATCAAGTATATTTATTTATTCAAAAATGACTTTTTTAATTCTTCAACATTGAGAAAATAAAAATTGATGTTATTTTTCTGACTCTTTTTATATTTTATTTATACACATATATATTTCACAATTAATTATTTTAAATATTTTTTTGTTTATCATATCTTGTTAAAATTAAGTCTATTGACTTATAATAACTTTTCTTTTTTGTTTGTCACAGACAATGCTAGCTATTGATATTAATTTTTCAAATAATTTTTTTTTTAATTTAAAAGTGTTCTTTCAATAAATTTTTTTACCCTTGGTTTATTGGAAGATAAACACTAGTAAGAGTAGGGTGTTGCACTGAAACCCACTCCAATGATAAAGTCAATAAGGATAAAATTAAAAATTTTTAACATGTAAAAATAAAAATAAAGAAAATATTCTCTAACAAAAATTTCAGTGTCTTTTAATATTTTATTTTAAAATTATGATAACATTGATCTCTCCTTCTTTTTCTGTTTTTCTCTTTTCCTCTTTGGTTCTCCTTTTAAAGTAGAAATTCTAGGCAATTATAAATGTGAGTAACTCTAGTAACTCTTGGTTCCTGGTAATTTCCCTAATCACAAACAAAAATCAACTCCCATAATTCCAGTAAAAACCACGTGCTACACCCAATATCCTTGAAATGGTGTTAATACCATTTAATACTGCTTTCAGATCAAAATTGATTAAGTTTCACCCATTCTTTATCCATCATTGTCGATACATTTGCCAACTGGCACCCTACTTTGGCAGTGACAGAGACTTAACTATGTATCATTATTATTGAGAGAGTTTTAAATAAGATAGTTCTATCATATTAGTATTATTGAAGTGGTAAAATTATCTAATTAATGAGATGAGAGAAATACATTTATTGGTAATGGGTGAAAAAAGTTAATAGAGAGTCCCACCATTTAATTAATATAGTAAGAAAAATTTATGAGACTCTCTATTAATTGTTTTCACCCACTATCAATGAATATATTTATTTCATCTCATTAATTGGATAGTCTCATTTTATCAACAATGTTGACATGATATAACTGTTATACTTAAAATTCTCTCATTATTACCTCATGTTTTATTAAAAATAAACGAAGCTAAAATAAACTAAATTAAACTAAAAAAATAAAATACACAACTAAAGAATGTACTTGATTAAAGGAATTATAATTGAACTCAAAAAATACAAATGTGATTAAAATATTTAAAATAGTGAAAACTAGCTAAATAAATATGTTTATTGTTGAGCAAATCCATTGTTCATAAAAATGATCAAAATTTTATATTTTGCATTATTATAATCCATAGGTTAATAAAATAGCTTAAATAGATAAAACTTTAATTTATATATGGTTTTAGATTAGTTTCTTATATTTAGTATCCTTAAGTTATTTATTTTGGGTTCTATATGTTGATATGAAAAAGGAGGCCATTACATAGTGCTTCCCTAGTGCTAATTTTCCTTAAGTAGGTTCTAAAAGAAATCCAAATGAGTATTTCCTTTTAAATTTTGCATGAAGTGATTACTATTTGAATTGTGTCCACTTGCTTGTCAAATTGATAAGTATAGAAAACAATTATCTTTATTTGTTGATCTTTGAGTTTCGTTTAGATAAAGAATGTTCGGTTTAGTGAGAAATATGAAATTAGTGTAAGTTTAAATATAAATTCAATAAATTTCTAGCCAAGTTTTCGTAAGTTTTTCCTTCATGCAAGGTTCAATTTTGGATTTCTGTTAACTATTGAAGAAAAAATAAGATTTTCTTTTGTTTAACTGCCTTTCGTCGCAAACAATTTCACAAACTGATTTATGGGTTCTTATTGTTTAAAGTGTATTGATTTATATTTTATTTTTAGAAAAATTGAAAAATACCTTTGTTAATTTTTCTTCCTTTTGTAAGCTGTATTTTTAAAAAGTCATATTTAAAATTGTTTTATGTGTGGTGTTGGTGAAGAAGAGAAATCAACAAAGGAAAAGGTTAGTCGATTGTTTATTCAAGTAGGTAGTTTCTATGTAATTGAATGATTTTAGTGTTTTAAAATTGATAAATTAGGGTTTAAAGCTACACATTTAATTATACAATGAAAATGAAACTTAAAAAAAATTATAGTTGCATTAGGTTTGCTATTGAAATTTTGTAATTTTTTTTTTGTATAAATTGATGTTATTAAAATATTCTTCCATTCTTTTATTTAAATTATTAAAATAAAACGTGATAGATTTATTTATGTTAAATTTTATAAATTTTAATTAACTATAGCTAATTAATTAAGTCAAATAATGACAAAACAAAAAAAAAAATAAAGAAGACTATAGAGTTTTAACGTGGTTCAAATTTTTCAATTTTATATTTACAAAATCACACTTAGATAAAAATAATCCACTAAAAAAATGATAATTACAAATACTAATAGATTTAAATAAAATAAAGATTTTCTTTTATATTTGTCATTATAATCTTGAATCTTTTTAGATGGTATATTTAAGCAAAATCCCCTCGCTTTAATGTATCAAACTTCCTTCAACGCTGTCTAATAAAATTCCCTTGTTAGTTACCATTGAACTCTCTTTACTTTGATTACACTTAGAAATACTGTTTTAAATTTATGAAACTAAATATTATAGACTCATAATATCTATTAAATTATTTTTCTTTTTAGCTCACAAGAATAATAAGAAACAACTTGAAAAATACTAAGGAGAAGGAAACAAAAAATATGCAACCGTTTCTCTTTGCTTTTGATATTAATCCACTATCTCTTAACTGTTGTATAAAATAAAATAACAAACATATATGTAACATAAATATAACCCTAATTGTGTGTGACTTGTTTCCTAAATCAAATAGGAATGTATCTTATTAAATAAGAAATTTTTTTTCCTAAATAGGATTCTATTTAATTAAATATTATTCTTTCCTTTCATTTCCAAAACATATTTTAAAATAAGTTTCCTAAATAATCATGAATAAGCACATTGCTTAATAATACTAGAAAAATAAAAAAAATCCTCTTATTGTAAAAATTATAAAAATTACAGAATAAATAGTGTGCGCATAATGAACAGTTATTGACAATAACTAACATGATATGTTGTAACATAATAGTTAAATATTATTTTTTAAAAGGATGCTAATTATGCGAACCAATACAAATTTCAATAGAATATATATAGTATTTTATTATTATTATTATGTGTGTTTATAATATAGAATAGTGTAAAACCTTAATTGTTTAAGTATTAGCAACTTTGAATTTGATTTTAGTTTTGCAATAAAAGCTAACAAACAATTAAATCAAATGTGGTAGGCTTTGAAAATAATGCCTCAAAAAAAATGTTGGTTTTATTTTTTATAGAAAATTATCTTTAAGATTGATATCTCAAAACTATAAAATTAGTACACATTAGTAATATTTAATTAAAATGAATTTGTGAATGAATTGTTTTGGTGCTTCAATTTTGGTTTCTTGACTAGTTTTTATTGAAATCTTTGGAAACATTAACATTTCATTTTCGAACCCTAAGATTTATTTTAGGATGGCTTTTAGTTTTTATTAGCTATTTAAATTCATTAAGAATATTTTGTTTAAAATAAATTTTTTAATTGAGTGTTTTTCTACATTAGAATTTTCTATATATGTTAAAAATTTCATTTATATATAAACTCTCTACTGGCCTTATCTAACTTCTACTTTTTATGCTTGTTCATGGTTGGAGAAAAGTTGATAAAGAGATGGATTTTGGTTACAATAATTTTTTTTTTTTTTTTTATATCCTTTTAAGTTTAAGGGTTTCCATAAACTTTGAGTTAAGTCTTTTGTTTATATATATATAATTATAGTTGTGAAGATAAAATATGTAAATGTTTTTGGTACTTTATGTACGCTGTTAGGTTTTAATAAAGTTTTTGTTCTCCTGATATTCCTCTTATAAAGGGACATTTTTGACAATATTTTGAGTGTGCTATCTAATCTACAATATTTAAGGAATCAAGATTTCCATTATTGTCATCTATTCACCATGATACTTGATATCATCCTTTTGCACTTTTATTTCTTATCTTTCTTATCTCAATGCAAAATTCTAATAAAACTTTGAGTGAAGTTGTCAATTTATTGAAAGCTTAAAAACTTGGTCATTATAAGGCAGAATCTAGTCTGTTTGAGAAGATTGTTGTTTTGGCACCTTTTCTCGTATTCACTATGAGTCCTTTATAAGATAAAATTAGTAAGCAACATCGCTCCTTATTGGAGATATTCCCAAAAATCAAAACACCAAAATGAGAACAATCCTTAGTTCCATGAACATCTTAGTTACATTCAGTTCATGTTGAGAAAGATAATATATATAACTTTTCTATTTTCTGAATGATATCAAATGTGACTACAAATAAGTTAAGAATGTCATGTAAGTAGTTAATAATTACTCATTAATTGGAAAATTATAATAACTCATTAAATATAAGTTAATTACTCATTAAAGCCTATACATGGCAAATCTAGTTTCAGAGTAAAAGGTAAGAAAAATTTGAAGGTTATCATTGAATGTCTTAACCCTTTAACTTCTAACATTTTTTGCAAGAAAGATTGACAGGGACAATATCGAGAACCATGGACTGAAATAAACAAATCTGTTGACAATTGGTAAATAAAAATCTAGTAATAACAATTGACATCATCTGTGGGAAATGACCGAAAAGTTACCCAAAAAGAAATATGGCTACATTCATAAGAGAAGAATTAAAAAGAATTATAGATGCAACTGCAACCAAATTTCATTTAGTAGAATTATAAAATTCATGCAATCACATTCCATATCATACTTCAGAAAATTGGGATCGTGATTTACATGGAGACGAAGGCATCCCACCTCTATAAGCCTTAAACAAACTGGTATGTAGACTTGAATATATAGATATTAAACTCAAATAAATACAAATTATATAGATAAAACTCACATGTATACACTATAGATTTGATAAAGGATGAAAAATTGTGAAATAAGTAAACAGTGGTCATAGAGTTTAAGGTCGTAGTTTTATGTCGCGGCATGCTACAGTACTAATACATGTGACCAGTGGACAAAAACCTTAAAGCCTCAACTCTAAGCCATAACACAGTACAGTGATCCTATACTCCATAATATACAATATATATATCATTAGGCATTAGATCTCACATATATAAACCAAATAGACCCATGCAAAAATAAAGACCACTATATGACTGCAAGTGTATCATAGCATTTCAATGTTCCTCCCAACTAATTGTTAAATCCTACAAAACTGAAAGGTGTAGTTGGGGGTTGAGTTTTTGAGAAAACTCAGTGAGTAACTACTGAAAATAAAAAATTTAGTTTAATTAGTAAATTCATTCTTAAATATAAAAATATAAAATTAAGATTTTGTAAAACAACTAAAAAATTTTCTTTTTTAGAATATCATAATATTTCATTATAACAACTGCATGCTTCCCGTAAAATCATAAATCACTTTTAGAAAGTTAAATATACTATAAATACATGTATAAATATACAAGTATTGGGTGTCAGATATTAAATATTTCTTTACCCCTTACTTCTCACTTTGTACCAGTACCTTCACATACATGTATATTAGAATGTGCAATTAAGGCATATATGCTTTCCCCCTTATGACTCTTAGCTAGATGGAATTGAAAATAGAAATTTAGGCTAAAATTTATAGCTATAATCTTAAAAAATACATAAGCATAAAGAGTGCTTGATCAAATCATAATCATCATGTTTAGGTTCAAAACAAATCTATACAAATTAACTTCAAATTATAACAAAATTAACAATAGTTAAGGTAAAACGATTGCATCATTTACTAAATCAAATACATGCTTATCATATAAAATTTATCAAAGATACATGTTATAAATCAAAATCATAAAAAATTAGTTCAACCCAATGAGTTTTCACATAAAATTAATTTGTAATAAGAAAACTAAATCAATTATAATAATTCAAAATCAAATTTATCTACTCATTATGTTGTTTAAAGTCCCTTAACTAGTCCATTTGCAATAGAAGATCTCACAAAAAATCTATAACAATTGAGACATGATAATTTCATCAAAATAATGAATGTGTTTATAATATTTCAATCAAAGTCCTCATACATGATATTTATGCGAATGATATATTGCTAGAAAGCTAAACATATCTAGATTTCTACAAAGTGAATGATTTATGATTATGATATTTCTAACTAAAGTTATAATGCATTTTTTATCTATTATCCAACTTGCATGCTCCTATAAAACAACTTAATTTAAAAAATTTACTGAAAATTCTTCCTATGAAATATCATGTTAATTTTTGGATATATGATTTCTTAGTGTCTTTAGTTTACAAAGAATTTCACAGTGCCTCAATTTGAGTTCTAAAACTAAAGGTATAACTAAATATGTGCACACTATTACTAAACTCCTAAATTTCGAGTTTTATAAGATTCAATAATTCCAAGGATTTTCAATACTCTAATATTCTTTTAATGACTCACAATACTTGATAAATAAGTATTATAATCCATTCTTAAACCCCAAGTCTAACTAAAGTCATAAAATCTACAAAACTTATTTTTAGAACTCAATCAAAATTAAAAATTAATAAAGGAATCAAAGAGGAAATCATACCTTAAGCCTCTTAAAACTTGAATATTGTAAGATTAACAAGTAATTGAGCTTTAATTAAAGAGTTTGTGAGTGATAAATTTGTAACCTAAGGTTAAGAAAGAGAAGAGAATAAAGAAAATGAAGATTAGTGAAGCTTAACATAGTTTTTAAAGTGGGCTTGGGCCTAAAGTGACGGCCTTACTGTCTTTACCCATTTTAACTAGGTTTTACTCATAATTTGGAGAAGTGTTCCATTGAAAATGTAACTCTCTTTGTTTGCTTTCTAATGTATCAAGAATTGTTTTAATTTTGAGGTCTATAGCTCAAGTTATAGCCAAAATATCGAAGTATGTTCAGAGGCTACAAAATTATACACTTGAATTATAATTTCCCTAACTAACTACCTTAGGTCACTTTAAACTAATTTTGTAAGACCATAACATACCTAAACCAATTTAAAATTAGTTAGATCGAAGAATGAAGAAAGGAAGTAGAGACATCATAGCTAAAGATACAGAATATAAGTCTATTTAGTGAATATCAAAGTAATAAGATTATAGGATATTAAATCATGGTAGAAGAGAATTAAGAAATAAGAAAGGTATCATAAGGGTCACTATTGAGAAAAGTAGAATAAGTGAGAATGATAAAAGAAATGATAAAGAAAATTTAAGAGGATATGGTCGATCAATTCAAAGATAACCTTGGAATTGCATAGTTAGGGAGCAGAATGAAGAATAATGACCCAAGTATAAGGTTTGATGAGTAAACATATGCAAGCTGAAGATTCAAGGAAGAAAATCTTCAACAAGGGAAATTTACACCTAAAAAGGAAAACATAAAATTAACTATAAGAAAATGAGTGTACAAGATTCTTGACACTAAAACATGGTCATTCTCATTTCAAAATTTACAAAGATAATAGGAGAAGAAATAATGCCCTAAAAAATTGTCAAATAAATACATTGATATTGTAAAATATGTAGATATTTGTCGATTTTCGATGAGAACTAAATTGTAAAAAAATTTGGACGAAAGTGAATAATTTTTGAATATTTATGATCCAAGTGTAATTTTAAAAAGGTTTAGGATTATTTTATAATTTTTAAAACTTTTCCTATAAGTACCATTTCATTTCCAAAAATTTCAAACATACCTCACATTTTTCTCCTTCCTTACTTTTCTGGCCACCTCTCTGACAAACCCTTTTTTGACCTTCAATCGTCATGATTTTTAAACCATACACTCTCCTCGATGTTGCCATTCCACCACCATAAACCTCATCTCAATCTGACTTTTAACAACCTACCATATCTCGTTTAAAGTTTTGAAATCTTTTAAATTCAACTTTCTAACCAAACCTACTCTCATCTTTAGAAATTAAGCATACCAATGAACTCACACTTCAATAAGTAAAACAAAACCATTGAAAGGTTAGAACTTGAAAGTCATTGAATTTTTTTTGAAAAGTCACTAAAACTATCACTTTTTAGCTAGATTTTTAGCAAACGGTGCTTTAGAGGAAAAAATAGACGCTATTGTTAGATTTAGAACATCGAAAATTATAAGACCCATGAGGACCCACAATTTGAATCGTTGGATTCTAAGTTGTCATTACCGTTTATCGATGAGTTGCTTGGCCAACGATCAACTCTCAATCAACCCTTATATTTTAGATCTTTCGAACATTATTTTTGACCCCAAAGACATTTGTTAGACTCATTTTGACAAGACAAATCCAACCATGAGCTCTAATTGAGCGAACAAATTTTTGAACCAGGATATTCGTAAATCTAAGCAGTTGAGGTAGGTATTCTATTATTTACTTTGTTGGACATTTTAAAAATTTAATAGAATATATTTGCATGCATGCGCGCGCGTGCACACGTGTGTGATTATGATATAAAATGAATTTAAATTGTGTTAGATTAAATTATTTTAAATTGATCATGATATTTTATGATGAAAATATTTAGGTTGCATATCTCATAGTTACGAGTGCCGAATGTTGATTTAAATTGAACATTTTATTTTGATAAAATTATAAATTGTATTAATTGGTGAATAGTATGCAAGGAGTTTTGTGAGTTTTATGCCTTTATATTGCCTAAGTTTCAATTAAGTTGATATGAAAATGAATTGAATTGAATTAGAATCATTGTGTATAAATACGGGGCAGGCATGTCTAAGGTTGGAATTTCCTAAAGTGAAGCTAGGAGAGATTGCATTGTCATGTCCTTAGAGCGAGTCCCTAAACTTGCACAAGGTACATTATTGTGTGGCCTCATTGTGGCATTTTATTTACTATGTATGTTACATAGCCGTCATAGCTATTGTTGAGGTGTGATCACTTAATTAATGAATATGATTAAAATTTGAATTGATGATGCTTATTGTATTTGTATAGCATATATTATGTATAAAGTGTGAATTTTTGTTATACTAGCATCATTAATGATTTTCATTAAAACGGGTGTGAAATCTTTTATACTAACCATGTAGAACTTTGGTGGAACTAACTTAAGTAAATAATATTTATCCTTACTAAGCACCATAGTTTTACTCACCCTTTCTTTTCTCCCTTTGGAAATATTTTAGCTTAATGTGAATACCAAGAAGAGATTAGTATGCTTAAGTACTAAAAGATAAAACGAGCGAGTTTTCAGTTGCTCATTTGTTGACACGTTCTTATTAACTTGTATCTAAATTATTATATTTTCGACTATATAATGATGCATGATTTATATGAACCATTTGGATTTATTTTATATATTTTAAAATATAGCAAGTATTTATATATTCTTGTAAGATTTTATTAAATTTATTATTATTACTATTATATTTTTATAGATATTTTAAAGACTTCATAGCACCTTTGACCTTTTGACCAACAGTACATATTTTATCTATTAGTTTGACTTTTCAACTCAAAAATCACTAACCTTTATTTTAGGACATGATAGAAAAGCATTTGAAGTAATAAGTAATAAAAGTGATAAATTCTTTAAATCTATACAAAATCAAGGAAACATATTAGAAGAATGATAAGTCAAAAACACCATAAAAGGATGAGACATGGAGAATTACTTGAAGAATTGAAGAAATGAAACTAGGCAGCTCAAAAATTAAAGAAGGAAAGGAGAACCAAGAAGAGAAGGGAGTATAAATTCAAAACACAGTCATCTTTATGTTTGGAGATCATGAAAAGATTTGTGATTTTTGTAAAAGATTTAAGATGCTATAGATTATTACTTATACAGCGTAGACAATTCCCATACTGCATGTAAACAAGTATAAAGAGATGATGCACATCCAAGGATTAATAGAAATGGAGATGTGTCGTCTTTTTTTATTAACGTTAGAAGGGCATGCATGACTCTAATATAAAAACTTATCAAAAAAAAAAAAGCATTAAATCTTTTTATCAATTATGTCATGAATTCACAAAAGAATTCAAAGAAGCTAATATATCGACTAAGGAGTTAAGTAGCCTTAAGCCAATTAAATAAAGGGTGAAAAAAGTTTGAAAGATTTTATAAAGTGATATTACTCAGAGGTTTTAAAGTTAGGGGTGTATAAGAGCCTAATTGCTTTAAAGGGGTTATGAAAAGGAATAAAGATGTGTGCTTTTTGGTATGATATACAAAAGAAACATGTAACTTTATACGATATAGCATACCAAGAAGCAAAAGAAGTCACTACAACCATCGAAGAAGCTGAGAAAAAGAAAAGGGAAGACAGGGAGAAATGCAGTCAAGAAATTTCAAGAATAAAAGGAGAACTAAGAAGATATAAGAATCAATGTTAAAGTCCTATAATATCAAGCTCACCATTTTAAGAATTCTCGGATTAATAATCAATAATAAAGATAACAACTAGACAGATCGAATCACTTTTTGCCAAGAAGGCTTTAAGAAAGAAAAAATGAAACGACAGAAAGCCAACCTTTTCCTCTACTTAAGAATTGCAAGAGAAGGATAGAAAAAATTAAAGTGCAAAACAATTCACAATATTGAATACTACATTAAATAAGATCTGTGAAGATATAAAAGACAAGTAAATGTTGATAACAAAAAAAGAAGTTAACATGCCTATAGTTACTAAGAATAGAAATAAATATTGTGCCTTTCACCAAATTCACAGTGCAATATTAAAGATTGTATAAAGTTTAGAAAACAGGTCAAAGTATTAGTAAAAAATAACTATTTAAGGGAATATGTTGTGAGCCAAGGAATGGAAGAGGATAAGGTGGAATCCAATGGTCTAAAAGAACAAAGAACAGTAATTGCTGTAGAAGGACTAACCTTAGTAGAAGTTTTAAAAAAAGCTCGTAAAAATTATTTTTGGTACTCAATAGGGCCAATCATGATGCATAACTTGATCTTTATTGTACAATCAAATAAAAAGCTAATGGTAAATAATACTTTTATTATGTTCACTAAAGAAAATGCAAAAAGTGTTAACTACCCATATGATGATGATTTAGTAATAATAGTGAATATTATAGCAACACTTACTAATGGAGTATACATTGATTTGAGAAGCTCGATTGATAGTTTGTTCAAAAAAACATTAGACGAGATATCAAGAAGTTAAGGTTATAAAGAGTACAAACCTCATTGTATGTTTTTGGTGATGGATATGTGGAACTATGTGAAACCATATTCAACTCTAGTAACTATATGGGATAAACCATGTTAAAAAACTATAATGACTCATTTCTTAGTAGTTGACTAACCAATACCATACAAAGTTTCGTTGGAGAGACAATTTATGCAAAACTCAAAAGTTGCAATGTCTTTATATTATCTAAAGTAAAAATTTTCTATTGGTGATTAAGTAAGATAGTATAGAGACAAAAAAGAAGCTAGAAGATTGTAGGATTCCCATACTCATTTAAAAAAATAAGTAATAACTTTTAAACAAGTATATAAAAAAAATACTAATTTTTTTTTCTATTATTGTTAAAGCAAACATTCATCATATATACTTATTTACAACATATATAATATATCAAAAATACGATTTATAACAAAAATACAATTATTACAGCGTCAAAATCTGGTATGCCTAATTCTCTTGACAGGTCACTGTCCTGAGGGTTTGCCCGATTCCACTGCCCTACTAGCTATACTTGAAAATCATTTCAACCACGGAGTAAGTAATTTAAAATTACTTAGTAAGAACCATAGAACCCAACAAAATAATTTAACAAATTATAATATTCCAACCATACAAATAATAACTAATTAGGACAACAATATATTTCGTATATCCAACGTTACACAATAACCAATTAGGACTAACCATCCTAACTACGCAATTAACAATTCAATTAGAATATTACGAATAATCATAGTATAGTACTACTTTCTTTTGTACATTTTCTACTCGATCTATTCTAATTCTACTATTCTATTCTCTTTTCATTTGATCAGTCATTCTTAGACAAACTGTGGATTGTGACCACGTTATTTATCTTACACACCAATACATGAATAAATTTGGCACAATTATAGTGCTACCATGGGTTCATCATGCCTTTAAGGGCGCCATGGCGAACTGTCGCTTCCTACCATAGGTTTAACATGCCCAAAGGCGCCATCGAAAACTATCACTGGAAAGATATTTTAAAATACATTAATTATAAGGAATACTTAATCATCAATTTTTCATAATTATATATATATATATATATACACACACACACACACACATATATCTACATACATATTTAATCAGCCATTTAAAATACTTCTAAATTCCACACTAGTACCCATTCTCCGGTAATGGAATTTTCTTTTATATATATATACACACACACATATTTAATCAACCATTTAAAATACTTCTAAATTAATGTAATTTAACACCAAATGAACAATATTCAAAATTGACTATTTTACTTTTTTTTTTCTCTTTTTCTTCCTTTTTACACATGCAACATAATTCCTACCAATTTCATTTATTTCCAATACAATTATTAACACATAAACACATCAAAAATATCATAATTTAATACTTAATAAACATTAACCCAAAATGGATCATTTTGCCCTTTTTTTTTATTTTTCTTTCGTTTTACACATCTAAACCAATTCTTACCAATTCCATCTATTCCCAAACACATTTATACACATTTAAACATATCAAAACACATTAAAATTAAACATTTAAGTACTCTATAAATAGTGACCGAATATGTACTATTATGTATAAATTAAATTTTTTCTTATTTACACAATTCTATTCACTTTAATCTACTTTACAACACTCAATTTTATAAATTAGGTATCAATTCTACAAAACCTCTAAATTACAAAGTTAGGGTTTAGGGTTTTTACCTCAAATCCAAATGTGATGGCTATTGCACCAAATTCAAGTTAAAAAAAAAAACCTAAAACACCATTTAATCCATAAAATCATTATTTAAATAATTTTTTTTCAACAACTCCAAAAACTAAAATTTAAAAAAATCAAAAAATTTTATCATCAAATTAAAACTCTCGACACGTAGAATAAGTTTTCCTTCTGCGGTAACACAATTAAACGGACGGATAATGATATTTCTCGAGATTTTTCCTAAGAAAATTAAAAAACTTGAAAGAGAATTGAAAGGAGACCTCACGGGAAGAGAGAGAAGAAAATGAATTGATTATCTCCAATTTTGAAAAGTCAAAATTTTATCTAATTTTACATTTTTGTAAAAATTATACTTTTGTCCAATAACTTTTCAAAACTTACATTTTACTCCCAAGAAAATTATGAAGCTACCTAGACTATTTTTAAATTCTTTCACTTTAGTCCATCAGATTTTAGTGACACGAAATTCAAAAATTTTTTATAAAATGATCATTTTACCTCTAAAAAATAAAATTGATCGTTTTGATTCTTTTTTTCTCTTTTCTAAGGGTATTCTTGTCTAAATTGGATTTTGTTTCTTTCTATACTTCTAATAATATTTCTAACATTATTAGAAATTTGAATTTTAATATGACCTTTTTGATATTGGTAAATTGACCATTTTACCCTTTTCGACAAAATTATCATTTTTTTTCGGCAAATTAGAGATTGTTACCATTCTAAGATTATCCAACCTATATTTTTTTTTTTAGTAATAACTAAAATATAACCCTTAACTCAATCGTCTATCATTTGATCCATCAACACTCATCCAAAATAACAGTTTTGCCATTTACTGTTATTTTGACCCATTTTTTGCTAAAATTGCTCTAACCAGAGTTTCAAAAATTATCTTATATATTTCGCAACCTAAAACTCCAAATATATTACAAAAATAATTATACTAAGGTTTTAGAGCAATATCTAGATTTGAGGATGTTACAAAGATGATATATGATTATAGCGAAGAAAACCTTTTTTAACTTAGCAAAAATAATAAAAGAGCAATAAGAAGGGAACAAGGATGTAGAGACAAACCAAGAAATATAACTAGTCAAGAAATTAGAGTTCGTGGTATAAAAAGACAAGAATCTTTTTGAAGTTATTAAGATAGGCATAAAACTACCACAAGACAACAAAGTAAGGATTTTGGTTTTCCTCAAAGAATATACGAATATCTTTGCATGGTCACACAATGATATGTCCACAATATATCCAAAGATTATCTCACATAGGTTATCTATTGATCCTCATATTCAAGAAAAGAAAAATATTTAATCAAGAAGGATATAAAGCAATTCATGTGAAGGTTGACAAGTTACTATAAATAAGATTCATAAGGAAAACTTATTATCCTGAACAGATTACTGATGTTCTAATGGTGAAGAAAACAAATGAAAAATGAAGAATGTATATAGACTTTACTATTTGAACAAGACGTAACAAAAATATAGTTTTCCCTTATTGAGAATTGACTAGCTTGTAGATGCTATGTAAGGACATGAACTTTTTAGCTTTATGGATACATTCTCAGGATACAACCAAATCAAGATGCACAAAGCTAACTAAGAAATGACTGCCTTTATAACCAACCAAGGGTTGTATTGTTATAAGGTGATGCCTTTTGAGTTAAAGAATGCTAGAGCAGCATATCAAAGGTTAGTAAACAACATAATTAAACCTTTAAGAGGGAAAACTATAGAGATGTATGTAAATGATATTATTACTAAGTCCGCACACACCAAAAATCATGTAGAACACCTAAAAGAAATTGTTGATCTTTTAAATAAGTACCAAATAAAGCTAAATTCTAAGAATTATGCCTTTTTAGTGAGCTTAGGTAGATTCCTTGCATTCGTGGTGAGTAAGGACTAAAAATGAATCCACAAAAAGTGAAAGCAATACTAGAAATTATGTCCTAAGGTATTAGCTTTGCTTCAAATAAGAGATAAGTTTTTTCTATAATTGGCAATTTTGGAGTATGTTATTAGTGGAGTGTTGATATGAGAAGAAGATAAGGTGAAAAGGCCAATTTATTATGTAAGCTAAGCATTGCTGGATGCAGAAAAAACATACATAAAACTTGAGAAATTGGTCTTAGCCTTGGTTGTAGTAATAAAAAAAATAAAACTATACTTTCAAGCTCACATAATTATCATGTAAATGAACCAACCTTTATGACAAATCTTACACAAGCTAGTTTGATGTTGAATTTCAACCAAGAAAAGCCATAAAAGCACAAGCTTTGGTTAACTTTATTGCTTAAAGATTGATATTTGATGACTAATTGCATAGGTTGATAATGACAGCTAGAGATAATAACTAAGAGAATTCAAAATGGAGTTTGTAACCGGTGGTTAGGAATTAAAAGAAAAATAAAGCAAATAGAGTAGTGGCCACCAAATATGTGTGTGTGTGTGTGTGTGTGTGTGTGTCTTTCTTTTGGAAACCAAAAAAAAATTAAAAATTAAAATTAAGAAAAAAGATAGAAAGCAACCAAGAAAGAGAAGGAGAGAGAAAGAAGAAAAAGAAAAAGACGGAAAAATCCATCAGCAGTATAAATGTATTAATTTTACTTCCATTAAGTATAGTAATTGATTTTAAATACAAGATAAATGCTAATTATTATAGTAATCTCAATATTAATTTAATGGGTTAATTTTTGTTAATATCTAAATTAGTATTTATACTATTATTATAATATTAAGAAATTATTCTTAAATAGTAGATAAATTAGAGAAAATTTTATTACTAATTATTGTGCATTAAGATAAGTATTTATGTGCAATTAGAATAATTTTAGTTTTAGAAAACTGAAAAGTGGGGTATTTATTTTTTTCGAAATTTTACATATGCATATATATATATTTTAAATATATACGTATTAATCCAATTGATTATTTGTTGAATTAAATTTACATATGTTTTTTTATAAAAGTTTCATTTATATAAATTCAATAATAAAAATTAAATTGCATGTACTATATTTTAGTACAAATTATTTAAAGTATTTATTTGAAGATGATGAGATTAATTTTTTATAATTTTGTTGAAAAATTTTGAATATTATTATTATCATTAATTGGTCGATTTACTAAATATAGATTTAAATACGTTGGTAAATAGTTTAACATAAATGTCATTTCTATCCCGTGGTGAAAGTTTGCAGATAGAAAATCAAGTAACATGGATGTAATTTTTGTCTCGCGGTAAAAGTTTATAAATAAAAAATCATGTGACATAGATGTGATTTTTATCTTGTGATGAAAGTCTACAAATAAAAAATCAGGTGACATAGATGTGATTTCTATCTCGCGGTGAAAGTCTACAAATAAAAAATCAAATGGGGTGGTGATTCATAAGAATAGTACTCCTAAAATATGCTAGCCATTGGAGCAGCAGTCTGTAAAAATAATACCCTTAAAGTACACTAGTTATTAGACAACAATTTTTGCAAATAATACTCCGAAGGTACACATGGAAGTAACCAAATAAAAAATATTTTGACATTGTGATTTACCATAGGAAATTTTATTTTGAAATCTCTTGAATATTACTTATGCTAATATTATTTAAATTTAAAAAAGAAATTATCTTTTATTTATCTTTAATTTTTAAAATTTCTGTGGCATATAAATATCTACAGAATATTAGCTTACCCCTACTTTTCAAATTTTGAATGAGGTAGTAGATAGGATTAATGAAATAGGTTAAATACTTTCTAATGAAAGATTTTTTGTAGAATTTTATACCTATGTAAATATGAAAAAACATATACATAGTTTTAGATTACTAGATGAAAAATAAACCATCAAATGTTATATATTGATGTTGAAGCGAAGTAGTTGGATTTTGAAATTCTTTTGTGAGTGTTTAAAATCTCAATTACAGATTTTAATTTTTTGAAAGAGTTATATATGTCAAAATACATATCAAATTTAGGATTGTTGATGCGAAACATCCACACATAGCATGTACATTGATAGAGCTTCAAATGCACACAAAATATAGAGTCATAGTTATTTTAATTAGCCTCGCAAATGATGAAGTCATTTATGCATTAGAGTTTGAGTTCAAACTCACCAACAACAAGGTGGAGTATGAGGCATTATTAGTAAGGTTAAAAATAGCATTATCAATCGAAGTAAAGAAAATACTTATGAATAGCAATTTTCAAATTGTAGTTAGCAAAGGGAACGGGCAATTTCAAGCCTGAGAAATAAAAATCAGGATATATTGAGATAAAATAAAAGAAGTCATAAGAAAATTTGAAGAAATAGTTATAGAGCAAATATCGAACTTCAAATATGCGAGCATGTTTATTGGCGAAACTAATATCAGTATTAGAGGAAAGGTTGCTAAGAAATATTCATATTGAATAGTAAAAAAGGACATTCATTAGGAAGGTAAAAGGTCAAAAATGTAAAGTTAAAAAATTCATCAATACAGGCAATAAAGTTATACATCGAACATGGTAAGCTACTTGACGACAAAAATGAAGCACGAAAAATGAGATATAAATCTATTTGGTATAGATTTATTTAGGTATTTATGAGAGTCATGCAAGTGTACAATCTATAATATTTTAAGTTCTCAGATAAAGATAATACTGGCTTATAATACATTGAGATATTAGGTAATTAGTATAAACATGGGAGAGTAGTCAGTTTCATAGAGATATCGCACATCAACCACTTGAAAAGCTCACAAGTATAGTTAGTCTATGGTCATTTGCACAATAGAGACTAGATTTGATAGGATTGTTGCCAACAGGATGAGGACAAATGCAATTTGCTATTATTGCTATTGATTATTTTACAAAGTGGATAGAGGAAGAATTGTTAGTCAAAATCATAAAAAAGCAAGTTACCGATTTTGTTTGGAGGAATATAACTTATTGATATGGTATATCTTGAGTGATAATCACCAACAACCGCAAATAATTTAACAACAAAAAGTTTTAAGAACTCTATGAAGATTTCAATATAAATTTAAAGTTTGCATCACTAACATATTCAAAAGTAAATGAACAAGTTAAAGCCATTAAGAAAGTGATAGAGAAATTTAAAGTTAAAATTAAGAGAAAGAAAAGAAGCTTAGGTAGATGAATTGCCAAAGGTTCCATGGGTGTATAGAATAACACCGAAAATAACTATGATGAAAACAACTTTCTAGTTAGCACTTGGTTATAATGTGTTAATATTAACAAAGATCGGGCCACTAAAAGATTGATTACTAAAAAACAATAAAGTAAAGAATCGAAAAGCTATGTTTGCACTTTTAAACTTGATTGAAGAAACAAGAGAACAAGCAACGATTCGAGTAGTGGCATATAAGCATAATGTAGCTTAATACTACAAAAAGAAAGTGAAAGAGCGAAAATTCTCAAAGTGAGATATGGTTTTAAGAAGGTCACACAAAATACCAAGAATTTTAAAGAAAGAGCATTCAGACCAAATTGAAAAGGTCCTTATAAGATTCAAAGGATGTCAGGTTAAGAACATATTAGCTTGCTCATACAAACGAGAGAACCATAAGAAAGCCATGGAATGTAGAGATGTTGAAAAAGTTCTATCAATGAGTTTGTTGTTTTTATGTTATTGTGTATTTCATTTATTCTATCTTATCATTAATTAAATTTCTTTGTCTTCAAATATTTCATATCTTTGATAATGTTACGATAATTATATCCAAGGATAATCATTAAAATTTAAAAAGGATCTCCACAAATAAAACTTATGGAAGATCAAAACCTATAAGTTCATCAAGCAAATCTGAATTTAAGAAAGATTTTTATTTGTGAGAAATTATCTATAAGCTCACCAAATCCAAGAAGATTTATTACTAGCAAAAGGTCATGAAAGAACAAATTATGTAAATTCACAAAAATAAATTAAATACTTGAGAAAGCTTGCCAAAAAAATAATCTATAAAGACTCAGGTCCCATGGATTTGCCAAAATGAAATTAAAGCTTGAAAAGCCTTATTAATAGTTTTTACCCATGAGAACTTGGATTTCATAGGGTCACTAAAATGAAATTAAAACTCACCAATAAATTCAAAACCAAGGAGGGAATATTTCTTTACCCATCAACCTTATATTAGATTAATAAAGGAATTTATTGCAACACTTGAAGTATAAAGATAACTTATGTTATTAATGTTTAAACCTATTTCTTACATTGTGTTTATTCTTAGTTATATACATCTTATTGAATATCTTGCAAGTATAAAATAAACAAAGAATGTGTTTGGAGGATAAAAATGAAAATTTTATTAAAATTTTAACATTTTCATTCGTTATGCTTAGTTATGAGCACCTAAAGGCTCTATTACATTAAAAGGATCATTGATTTTAAAAGTCTAATTTTCCATCTCAATTAGGATGTTTTCATTCTTAATTTGCGCAACTTTAACTTCAAGGGTAGGGATTTTAATTTTTTTTCCTTATTCTCGCCCTTGGTGGGATAGGTGACTATTGCAAGAATCTCATTCATCTAACTTAAATTTGTCTTGGGATAACAATGCTTAAATAATCTTATGATTTCTAAAAAATCATAGACAAGACTTTCCTCTACCTCTTTCTTCCTAAATGCTTTAATGTCGATAAGATTCTTGTACTGGTCAATCGTTTTCTTCTTTATCTTTATTTCTGTCCTTCTCAACTAGTTGGTAATACTCTTTGACTTAGCTAGCTTAATGTCATGAGCTTTCTCTCTTTTCATCAAAAATTTAATCTTCTTTCTAACTTAAGCAAGCTAACCTCTTAAAATTTTAACTTCAAATTAAAAGTCTTGAGCCTTAATCCAGCATCAACAATAGATAGCATGTTGTCATAGTGTTAAGAAAGGCATTGGAGTCTTTAGAAAAAAGATAGCATCTTATTCGTTAAAAGTATTTATCTCAATTCATAAACTAAATGCTATTAAATTCACCTTGGTTATAAAGCTAATAACTGGATGATATGATTGATAAGGTGTGAACTTCTTAGTCACCACGTCCTTAGAGTGTAAACATCGATGGCTCAAATCATTGGAATAATGTGCTTCATATAAGCCTTCTTCACTTCGTTGATGTTTGAGTTACCAAAAAAACTATTCCCACTCTCTCAGCCATGGTTAAAGCTTTTTTTCTCTCTTTTTTAAAGAAAAGAATATGTTCTTCCTGGCAAGAACATGATCCATTTCCTCCTCGATGATAGATAGTTTGTTTTTTCTTTTATCCTTGATGAGAAAAGATGAGCTTTCATTTAACGTTAGTTGGGTTTACTTTTTTCCAAATTGGAATAATTTTTCCAAACGCTCTACTATACTCTTTTTGGCCTTTTCCTTCCTTTTTATTGATTTAGCAGCCATGCCAGTTTGTTGCTTTCGAGCTATTTTCTCTACAAAGAAAAAAACTTGTTAAAGAAGATTCAAAGTTAAGAAACGTAGAAGTATCATGGTACTTACTTTTCTTTTTATTGAGTAACTTAGAGAGATAAAAAATAAGACTTAAGTCTTTAAGAATCTTAAGAGAGAAAAGTTCTCACACTACGAGCACTTAACAGCTAAAGTTGTCTCCATTTTCTCTTTGAGTCAAGGATGAAACTTTTTTACATATCTCCATAAATCTATGAAAAATCACCAAAAATAATATTATCAAGTTAGTAAACATTTGCAAATAACCAAATGTGAGAAAAGAAAAATTTGTCAACCTAAGAAATTTTATGAAAAATGGTTAAAGGGGTAATTTGAGACATAGGTCAAACAAAACTTCTAGAAAGGTGATCTCACCTTTTTTAGGTTTACTTGCTTATTCCTTTTTTTTTTTTTCCACTAATCTCATGATTGCATTCTTAGGGACAAAAATTGATCTTAGATTCTCCTCAAGTAATCCTTTGTCATGGATGAGGGGGACTTAGCTAGGCTCATATTCGTTATCATTTTAAACATAGATCAATTTGGTAGACCTAAAGGGAATACTATACTGAAAACTTAAGTTTGCCTCAAAGCTCATTCTTGTACTATTAACCTCAAGTATTCTTACCCTTTTAACACGCACCTTTGGATTTTTTTTTTTTATTTAGGACTTTTTTTTATATGGAATCTCACCATATACCTTAAGGAGATCCAATTAGGCATATAGTTTTTCCAAGTCACTCAATTCATGCATGACTCAAAAGATATCATCCTTAATAATGAGTTGTCACCCTATGCTTAACTAGAGGATTCCTTAGATATATTTTGAAAATATAAATTTGATCCCAACATCTTTTCCAAGGTTTTTAATTATTCTAATTGGACGAAACCCAATAAGACAAGCCAAGAACAATAAATAGATTAAATCAAATCAAATGTGTAGAATACAAATCTAATACAATAAACCCAAATACCCATTGAACCCTAAAAATCCTACCTAGAAAAATACCTAACAACGTCCACATTACTCAAAACATATTCAAAAATATCATTCTATAACAATTTTTGTGATTTAACCCCAAATATAAACTTTTATTGCCATTTTCTAGCCCAGTAACAAATCTAAAATTGAACGAAAATACAAATATACTAGCCTGGAAATAGAAGATGGAATTTTTCCTCTTCAAATGCTTAACGAGAATTTTAAAGGTTATTTTTGGTTTGATTTAAGTGTACACCCCTATTGAAATAAAGTAAGAAAGAAAAAAAAAGACAAAATAAGTATGAAAATTAAATGAATGAAAGGAGAAGAAATGGGTATAGGTTTGCTAGCTAACCTTCTTGTCAAACAAACAAAAGAGATTCATGGTGCACATTGTGTTAAAGAAATTGTTTACAAGTAAAAGTTATCATTGTGCTTGTAACCTTTTCAAAGTATAAAGCAATAGATGATAGTTGATTGATGATGATTAACAAGCTATTTACAAAAGTCACAAGAAAAAAATATTAAATGTAATTAAAATCTTTAAAGATAACCGTCACATTTGAAAGTTTAAAATTCAAAATTCATTCATACGATTATAAAAGGTACAACAATATTAGAACAGTGTTGTTGTAAAATTTTTTAGATTGAGAATTAAGTGTGAAAGAATGAATATGGCTTAAAGATACAACAATTCACAAAATTTGCTAACAACATAAATATCTCATGCATGTTTTTTAATATATATCAAATATATGATGAATTACCAACCATGGATGAGTTTTTCACCTCACTAATTTGATGATTTGATGAAGAAAACCTCAATATTATGAAGTTTTTACAATCTATACCATCTAATAGTGAGAGAGAAGCTTGGATGAATTTTTGGAGGAGAGAGATACTTATTTTACTTTTCAACTCTTGAAAATAAAGACCAAATACCTCCTTTTATATTTTTCCTTGATTTTTGATTTAAATAATTAAGATATATATCCAATAAATATCCTTTATTCATTGTTTAGTCCTCACACTTATCCATAATCACAAGCTTAACTTTTAAGTAAATTAATGGATAAGTATGGACCAAGGTCAAAAAATGGTAATTATTTAATAATTTTCATTTATAATACTTTAGTCCTCACACTTGTACAAAATTATTTACTTAACCATTAAATAAATAATTAAATATATCTTCAAAGGCTTAATGATGATTATCCAATAATTATTATTGATTGCATTTAAATCCTTATATTTTTGAAATTTTACATTTAAGTTTTTTTATAATCTTTACTATCAAATGTGCATTCTAATTTACATTAAATTACATAAAAATATAAAATTATATAAATTTTTCAAATACTTTAAAGAATTGTAAATATATAACACTTTTATATATTTATTTTGACAGTTACATTATCTTGAAAGATACTAGTCTACTATAGATAATATTTTCTCTCTCTCAGACATCTCTTATTGCATTGAATTATTGGTGTAAATATCTAAGTTCACTGTAAATTAGTTATAAATAAGTTCTAAATTCTTCGAATTCGAACACTTCAAAAGTTCAACAACTATAGTTAATATCTAATAATATGTTATAACCCTTAAACTATAATAAATAAATACTTTATCAAACCCATCCAAATTGTGATTACCATGTGAGTAATATCCTTTCGTTGTCTAATCCCANTTATCTACCATCAATGAATAAATTTTTATTTCTTTATTAATTGGATGGTCCTATTATATTATTTATGTTGACATGATAGGACTGCTCCACTTAAAATTCTCTCATAATCCAATTGTTATACATTACTATGGGAAAAAAATTGTGGAACAAAACTTAGACTTTGACCTACAATTAAATTTGAGCATCAACAACACTCAATGTAATTCAATTGTAGTTACATACTATTAAAACTAAATTTTTTTATTAAAATTAAATATAAATATTTAAAAAATTTTGTTTGATTATAATTTTAAAAGTAATCTTATGACAATTTTTATTTTTAACAGTTGAAACTTACAAGTCATCTATAATTGTATGATGTGTCAAATTTCTAATTTTTATATATTCATGTCCAGAGAAAGTCGATAAAAAATAAAGGAAATAATATGCCAATTTATTTTTTAAAAATTTATGAATAAAATATAAAGAGTCCGTCACTTCATTTTTCAAAAATTTATATTTAAGGATAGGAATGAAAAATAAATATATCATTCAAGTTTATATATTCATATTTATTTAGATTTATATGCATTCAAAATTTTATAAAAATATAAACAATCCTTCAAATTTATAAACGAAACAAAGCAAAGCCGCGGAGGAAACTCTTCCCTGGCCCTCTCCACACACACGTCTCGTGAAATACAGCAACGACAATTTTAACAGGCCAATGTTATTTTACGTACGGATTGAATTGCAGAAATTCAAAACTTAATATAAAAAATTTTAACCAAACTTGATCCGCACTCCCAAGGGATCAAGTCTGGACTGCACAATTCAACTATATAGATTTTTTTTTAATACAGTAGTATTTGAATAATATAAAATAATAAAATAAAATAATTAATAAATATATAAATAATATTAGTTAATTTATATAATTATGTAAAATATTAGTAAGTACATATTGCCAAAATTACGTTGTAATTTTTTTAATTATTTAAATAATTAGACATAATAATCTGAAAATAAATAATTGATTATTATTTAACAAATTCTAATATAATATGTTATCTTGTGCACTATTCTTTAAATTTATTTTATTCATTAAATACATATTTATTTAGTCTATAAATAATATATATATATATATATATTTGGAGGAATATTAACATACATTTAATGTTTTTTGCATTCATTAATATAAAATTTAAAATATGTAATGGATATTTTAAAATGAGTAATATAGAATTTAAAACTATCAACCAAAAAAATTTGAATAATAAAACATAAAAATTAAAATAATTAATATAAAATTTAAAATACATAATAAAAAAATTTAAAATAAAAACAAAAAATTTTAAATAGTTAATATAGAAATTAAAAAATTTAAATATAAAATATATCATATGCATTATAAAAAATAATCTCATATTTAAATTATACCTTACTTTTTATAAATATTAATTTAATTAAATTTTAATATAGTTCAATATATTACTACATTAAACACATATTACTTATAAATAGTCTAGTATATTACTACATCGTATAAATTTTCGTTAATCTAGTACAGCATAATTTATTATAATATAATGCAATTAAAGAATTATTTATGATACATTTAGGTATTAATATATATATATATTTATTTTAGTTTTTTGTTCATATTTTAAGTATTATTTATTAAATATTTAAATTTTTTATATAAATTTTAAATTTTAAATATTATTTATTATTTATTTTATATATTTTATTATTTTTATTATAAATTTTATAAAAACAATTATAAGTTATAAAATTAAAAGAAAAAAAATTGTGCGCGAGGGTATGTAAATGTATCCTAGCAGTTCCCTACAATCAATTTAAAATACTATGATACTCTGCAGCTGCTGCCCATGAGGAAAAAGAAAATGAATTGGCTAAAGTTGTAGGCTCAAGTCTAAAGATGCTCTGTTACCAAAGATAGGCAAGGCAGGCAAGGATCCTCTCTGTCCATTCTTTAAATAAATAAAATAAATCAAGTTTAGTGGCAGTAACAGACACCATTAAAAAAAAAAGAAGAGCTTTAAAAGGGGGAAAGTTGAAGTACAAAATAATAAATAAATAAAAAATAAAACTCGCAACCATTTTTGCGTCTCTAATCTATTTGATCATTCACAGCAGTCAATGAACTTAGTTGTCAGGTGGTCATCATCATAGACTGAAATGCTGAAGCTATTTAGGGTTTATCAGCTCTTCCTAAAATTTCTCTATGTTGTCTCTCTTTTCCTCTCTGTTCTCACAGGTACGTCATCGTTTGCGAAGTATTGTTTTCCTTTTTGCTGCTTCTAAATTTCATTTGTCACTTGGCTTTGATGTACTGATCCTTTCATTTTTTCGTTTGCATCTTTCGTATGTTATCTGAGATCTTTGTTTTAACCGTTTTAGATCTGAACATACTTGGATTTATGATTATAAGGTGCTTTAGCTGTTTGTTTTAAGAAGATTACTTAAAGTTCTGGCCTAGTTTGCGGAAAAATCTTGGAGAAGACTATGAACGAAATACTCTTTTATTGTCCAGAAACTCTTGGAAAATTCAATCGTGTTAAAACTTTTGAATCTTCTTCGTCTTTGGATTTGGACCGGTGAAATTCACATATATTTTTAGTTATTTGCTTCTTTGGGTTATTTTGGAAACCTCAAGGAAAATTTTTGGGGAGCACACAGATGGTTTTAATGCTTGAATTTCAGGCTTTTCAAATATTTAGCTAAAAATAAGAATATATTGTTGTGGTATCTGAATATCTTCTGGTTCCGAATCATCATATTAGTAACTTACACGGTAAAAGCAAATTAGATAAGAATATATACAAGCATCAATTGTTATCATCTCATAAGTATGTTTTCCTATAGAAAGAAATTTTAACTGGAGTATAAAAAACTCATAACAGTTTAACTGGGCACTTATGTGGCCAGAATGAGAACGAGAAAAGAGCTGTCACATTTACTCTATTACAAATGAAAAGAAAATTCAGAAGCACAGTTGCTCCAACTTTGCTCACAAAAATTTAGAAGTATATCTGTAGTAAATAGCAAGAAACAAACTTGTAAAGCAAGTTTTTCTAACTACTGGTACTTGGCATGCCAATTGTTTCAGAAAGAGAACTCCTTTACGGTGCATGCTACAAAAGTTTATTGGTTTAGTTTAGGTGTTGCTTGCTCTGATCTTATTAGAACATCTTCAACTTGGGTCCCTTTGGTTGTAGGGCATATCAGTTTAGTTTGTTGGTTTTGATGCATGGAAGCATGCAAAGATTGGATTTAATATTTTTAATATCATGCATCAAACATGAAAGAAAGGTATCATACTTTGAATTTGACATATTTAGTCATCAAGGTATAGAGTATGTAAGGTTCTAATATCATTGATAGTAAATATCAAGAAACAAACTTGTAAAGCAAGTTTTCTAGCTACTGGTGCTTGGTATGACACTTATTTTTGGAAAGAGAACTCCTTTAGGGTGCATGCTAGGAAGTTTATCGGTTTAGTTTAGGTTATGCTTCCTCTGATCTTATTAGAACATCTTCAACTAGGGTCCCTTTGGTTGTAAGGCATATCATTTTTGTTTGTAATGGAGGTTTTGTTGGTTTTTATACACGGAAGCATGAAACGATTGGATTTAATATCGGTAATATCATACAACAAACATGAAAGAAAGGTATCATAGTTTGAATTCATCATATCTAGTTATCAAGGTATAGAGTATAGAAGGTTCTAATTTCATTAATAGCTTAGAGTGGGCTTCAAGCAACTAATACTTAGATTTGAGTATGTTACATTCTCAAGATTAAGATTAAAGATTGGAGTATATTACTTGGACAAAACCAGTAAAGTGATATGTTTGTTTGTTCCCTCACCGTCTAAAGACAAGGGTTGGTATTTTTGAGTTGTACAATTGAAACAGCTAAGAGATTATTTTTGAAACATATGTCCTCATGGGATTTTTTCTTCTTTTTCTACAGTTTTCTTCTTGAGTAGATAAGAACCAAAAGAGAATAATAATTAACAATAAGATGCAAGTGAGGGAGCAAAAGTCCAAAAATGAGGGCAAGCAATCCTGAAGAATAAGAGTGAAATCCAGATCACTACAATGAAAATCCCAATTCTACAAAATTCTCCCTAAAACCCAAAAACTAGAATCATCAGAATGCAAATGCTATTAGGTTATAGCCACTTCTAATTAAGCAAAAAACGAAGAAGAGATTGTTAGATGTTAAGTATAACATATATTTGTATTTCTAACATTCAATTCATTTGCAAGTCATCAACCGAATAAAGTAATGGCTCAGAATTGAGTCACAAAATTCTTGAATCCACATTTTACCATTTTTGGGAATCATCAATGATGCCTTCTGCATAATGCAAGAAATGAAGACATCAAGTTCACAAGTTGAATATTTTAAAGTGAACAATAGGATTAATGAAGTTAAATTGATTTGTTTGGTTATTTTTTTGATAAATACAGTTAAGGCAGAGCATAGGCTATTTGTATTCGGATAAAAGTAAAAAAGTTTACTTTTTCTATTCATAGAAAGTAACTGATTATCAGTCTTAAGTTAGAAACATGAACAATTATTGACATTAAGTTACATTCAGGTTTCAAACAAAAAATTGAACAACTTACATCCCGTTTGTTGCGTTAACACACTACTAAAAGTCCTCATTTTGATGGCCAAGACAAATCAAAACCGAATCTATGGGTGTCAAAACCGAATATATGGGTGTCAAAATTTGTCAAAATTGATCAACTTAATCATTGATTGGGAGCAAAAGTAGTTATTTATGACCTTGTGATATACATCTCTACGAGTAGTTCTGACTCAACACAACTAAATCATGAAAAATGTCACTAATGGCTTATACTTGTAATATATAATGAGTATCAAATAAATGTCAATCTATCGTAGTATGTATGCAACATTTACTATTATTATTTTAAAATTGTTGTTTGACATCATTGCTTTTTAAGGGCATAGACACCTGATGCTAAAAACTGAAATCAGTGTTCTAGTTTTCAATATTTTTTGGATGAGGTGTTAAATGATTTTCGACCCTAAGTTTACCTCTATAAACTTCTTGCCTTTTATTAGGTTTATCTTATTTGTAGCATATAGTTTTTAAAGCACTGTGATTCTTGTTTGTTGCTAGATCAGTTTCTAATTGTTTTTGCTCTGCTCCATGTATAGTCACAATATTTAAATATTAATTAAGCACTATTAGCTCTTAGCTTACCTTTAGACTTTTTTTTTTTTGGTGGCTGCAGAGTAGTGAAGATGCAGTATCAAATTTGAAGTTGTTCCGAACACCAGAGTTTCTCTTAGTGTTTCCCTTATTGGACTAAAAGTATGTTACTTTATGTTAAAATTTGTAAAGATATGCTGATGCAATTGTTCTATGGCACATCATTATTGTTACATACTTATTGTTGAGATTTGCTTGGTAAATGCTTTTTGGCTTCAAGTCTATCATGTGATTAAGATACCAATTTGTTAGGTCATAAATCTGATATAGAGTTTTAAGCACTCTTTTTCGTAGAAAGGTAATAATTAAATTAAGAAGTTTTACACATGCAGAGGTTATGTAAAATATTATTACCAGAATGTTAATGTCTTAGGATGTGTAGCACTTAGTGCTGGATTGATATTGGGGTGAGGGGTGTAGTGATTTGGATATTGTGGTGTAAGGGGTAGCTGTGCATAAGTTGGATTGTAGTTTAGACATAAAAGTGTCTTGATCCGGTAAGCTTTTCCTTCAAATAGGTTGTACACATTTGTATATGTTATACACTTCCTTAAACCCTTTTTAACTACCTGGAACACTTCAGAAAATCACAAAATAGGTAGAAGATCTGCTTTTATAATAACTATGTTTAAGTCGTGAGTGAGGCAGTTAAACATGTGATTAGTGGCTTAGATAATGCATTACCCCTTTGAATTATAGTTGATATTTGATTCACTTTGTAGTGTTTGTTTAGGGCATTTTGATGGTTATGCAAAATTGTGTGGTGGCTATAGAACCTTGAGAACTAGGTTCAGAAAATGCTAAAATGGCTGTTCTTCCGTATTGCATTATATTTTAATGAGGTTAAATATTTATGCGAGTAATTGTCCGTGCAATCTGATTTTGGTAGAAATTCAGACGCATGGATGAGCAAAACTCAATAAGCTCACTGGATATAATTGATAATATCTCAAGGATGAAACAGGCTAGATGTAGGAGTGTATTTAGTTTTGCCTGGGTTGTTGAGATAATTGATATCTTAGCTAATTTGGTTGGAAATTTTATTATTTATTGCTGTTTCTTTTTTGGCAAAATTTCTAACCTAAACTAAAAATGTTTGTGACATCTATTTCACTGTATTTGTTCCAAGTTTTACTTGGATCATTGTTGTTCATGCTCCTTCCTTACGCTTATTTTTTTCTCCAGATATAAGCAAAAGATGGCAGCTGAGCTTGTTAATTCTGCAACAAGTGAGAAACTTCCTGAAATTGATTGGACCAAAAACATTGAAATTTGTGAATTAGTTGCCCGTGAGCAAAGGTGTAATTTACTGAACAATTTCATTTTGTTTTTTTATAAAAATACAATATACTCTTGTTTATGGTCTTGGTTTGTTTTTATTCTTGTCTTAATGTGAATTTATTTATTTATTTTCACATGCTTCATTGATGAAATATGTTTTGCTTAGAGGAGCTAGAGCTGAGCTTCAGCTTAAATGAGCTTTTCATAATGTTGAACTTCTGGATGTCATTAAAAAATTTTGGTTCTAAACCTATCAAAATAAAATATTTGTCAAGACATTATGCAGTTTTCGGTGCTTATTCTCACGCACATATATATTTTTATGTATTTTTACTATTTGGGATTTTGAACAAACAAGCTTCAGTGACATATTATCTGATTTTCCATTTAAATGTTTTACTTAGCATGGTTTTGTGATTATATATATGCAGGAAAGCTAAGGATGTGATTAAAGCTATTAAAAAACGTTTGGGGAGCAAAAACACAAATACTCAACTGTATGCAGTTATGGTTAGTCCTTACTTTTAATCTTATGTCTACCGAGTGTTGTGAAATATACATTTCTTCTGTACTTAGGAAGTATCATGTGACACTGCAGCACCATCTTTTTATTCCTTCTAATGCTTAATATCTGGTCATCAAATGAGTCTATTCAGATGATTCCTTCCAACTGTTTTGTTGTTCTATGGCTTACTGTTGTTCCGTTCGTTTATTATTTGATATTGCAGTTGTTAGAGATGTTGATGAACAACATTGGAGAGCATATTTATAACCAGGTGATAGACACTGGGGTTCTCCCTATTCTTGTGAAGATGGTGAAGAAAAAGGTGTAAGCTTGTTTCATAATGAACAATAGCAGACATTTAGGTAATTTGTGTCATTTTTCTTTAATTCCTTTTCCTTCTTTTCCAACAGTCAGATTCACCCGTACGAGAGAGGATATTCCTTCTTCTAGATGCTACACAGACCTCCCTTGGTGGTGCTTCTGGAAAGTTTCCTCAATATTATACAGCTTATTATGATTTGGTGGTAGGTACAGTCAAAAATAACTTTGATAAACCTGTCATTGTGTACAAGATATAAGTGTGTGATGCTGTAGATTTCCTCATTAAGAAAAGTTTAGATAGGAGAGAGAGGATCTTCTATAGTATGTTGAATGAACTTCCAAACATGAGTTTTCTTCATGGTTACTGCTAATCCCGATAAAAAAATATAAAACTAAAATGAGATATCACAACTCTTAAGTAATTTTATTGCTTCGACTGTCGTAGTATGCTTTTCGGTTGTTAATTAACTTATTTAAGGAATTCAATTGGAATTGTTGTGGGGATGGCTATATGATGGCAAATTTAGTGAGCATGGAATTGAGACATGTTCCTTTTAGGCAAAAAGATGCTTTGGTGCCTTTTCATTGCCAATTGTTTTTCTACCCAGTACATTTATCTATTTTAATGCTCTTTCTGGGTGAGAGCTAGAAAATTTTCCTTATTTTTTTTAAAAAAGATAAAAAAAAAAATGTATTAAGAGAGAAAAATGAGATTTATCATATCTTTTATATATATATATATTCCAGAGTGCTGGAGTACAATTTCCTCAAAGGCCTGGTGCTATACCAGCAAGTCATCCTTCTTCAGATGCAAATAAGAAAACTACACTTAATGGAGAACATGCCACCTCTAGATGTGAAGTGGTTCCTCATGCTCAGCAACCAGAGCCTCAAAATGTTCCTGAATCAAGGTACCTTTTTTATGAATTTATTCTCTCTCTCTCTGTCTCTCTCTCTCTCTCTCTCTCTCTCTTTTGGTTCTGTCAGTCACTTGAGTTGTGTTCTAGAAATTCACTTTGCATGTTCCTATACTTGCGAGAAATTAATTCAAAGGCTTCACTTGCAATTTATATTTTGATCTCTTTCTTGGGTTTCTATTTTTCTTTTTTAAGATTGTGGCTGGATTTTGTCTTTTCTGTTGTCCATGAGGTTTAAGTGATCTACTTGCTTTGTCTTTCTCTTAAGCATCTTTTGCTCTTTCTCTTTATCTGAAGTAGCTGGCTTTCTGAGACTAGTTTGGAATTTGGGGTTAGGCTTTTCATCGTTTTCATATTTGGTCATGTGGACTCTTAGGCCATGGAAAAACCTCACTATTATGGTGGCATGGAAAAATGTAAAAGAGGATCCTACTTTGCTTTAAAAATGTAAAAGAGATCTTATTTTGCTTGATGTGATCTTTTAAATAGCCCAAGTTGACTGTTCCCCCAAAATCACAACTATAATAATGGTAATTTTTCAGGCATTGAAGATAAAAAAAAAATAAAAAGAGAAAGTAAGCTTACAACCCAATTGCCTATTAGGCCGCCATTGTAGTACAAGGATGATGCTTTTGGTGATTGTTAGTGGAAAGTTGTACTCAATGCCATTCTTGACCTCAAATTTGTCAACAATGTGGAGGGAGTTAGTTTTCATGGAGCATTAGATCCAATAACTTTTTGGAAGAGGAGGAGGGGAGGGTAGAAGGGGGGTGTGGTTGTCTATGGATGACTGATATTGCTCCATCAATTAGCTATTGCAGTTCTTTTCCTAGGGGTCACATTTTCTCTCCCCCAAAACAAAACAAACAAGCAAAGGAGTAATATTTCCATCTATTTTGTAGATTTTACTGAGTCTACATTGTCTTTTCTGTAGCTAGACTAACTTGGTTTTTGATGCTTCCATTAATATAGTTAATTATTATTTCAGCACACGTTTCAATGAGATTAGACTTTGGCTGTTGCAGTTGCAGTTGCAGTTGCAGATTTTGTTGTCTTTTTTGTTTTTTCGTTTTGTGGGGTTTTTTTTTTTCCTAAGTAGTTGCAAGGCTGTGCAGTTACAAACTGTGCCACTCTGCAGCTCTCTTGGAAGGTATCACTCCATTTTGCAATAATAGATTTTTAAAGTTTTAGTGATTGGTAAATTATGTGGGAAATGTAACTAGATGTGCATGTGTATGTATTTGTAGTAAACGTATTCATGTCCTAACTATGGGACCTTTTTCTCTAGGACAGGAACTAAAACTTGTTTAATATAAAATGTTTGTCGATAGGAAACAAAGATTGTATGTAGATAGGATATACAGAATACTTAAGAAGCAGGGAAATTTAGAAAAGTCCCTGGTGTCTTGTGAAATTCCACTTTACTTGGTAGGTTTTGCATATTAGACTTTAAGTCCCTGATACTTTTGTAGATCTCAAAGACTTCCCAAGAGATCACATCTGTTGAAAATCATTGTTGTTTGTACACGATAGAATTGAAAACATAATTTTTGCCTCTCACAACCACAAAAACATTTTTCGCCCTTAGTTTTTCAATAACTTTTCTCATTTTATGAGCCCACTGCATTTTCTTAAATCTTACTTTCCATTTGCATTACGCTCCAACAAATACAATAAGCCAAAATTTCATTTTCTGAACAATTCTTTAAATCCCAAAAATCCAGGTGACATTCAATGAGATTTGAAAGGCTATAAATAGTTACTATTTTGAAATTTTAGAGAACAAATCATCATAAATTTTTTCTTTATTTAAAAGAATACTAACATGGAGATATTCTTACAAAAGTTTTCTTCTCGATCAATCATAGATGATGGGCAGTAAACAAGAATGATTGATTTTAGGCAATAAAAAGTTTACTAAAGTAATAATTGCGAGTGAAAACTATTTAAAATTATTCTCAGCAAAACAAACTGAAAACTACAGTGATATCAAATTGCTAAATACTAGATAAACATTCAAAGCACTATTTGTTTTCCCAAATTATTCAAACTTTAGAAAACCAATCTTGTTGACTTACTTACCACCACCTTCAGCACCAGGAGACTGAAAGTATTTATCCTCAAATTCTTGATATAGGAATTAACCAATGATTGCTAAACTGGAACCCCAGAAAACTTCAGTTTGCACTGGCAGGTGGAATGAGAGAGCATGTTTGGATGATGCTTCCAATGATATGGTTCTAACGCTGGACAGTAACTGAACAAACTTGAGGATGGTGAACAAGTATTCTGATTATGATGAGCTGTATTTCATTAGCAATATCCTCACCAGCAAATGCTCTTTTAGTGCCAGCTCAATCTTCATCATTGCCAATTTTGATATTTTTAGTGCAGCTACAGCTGCACCCTCTGACTTTGCTTATACTACTTCTTGGGCAGCAAGCACCTGGCTTGTGTTTTTCACAGAATGAAAGACCATATAAATAAGTTACTCTAGAAAAGCTGTGGTGGCTGGCATGCGTTTGTTGCCTGTGTGGTGGTTTATGTGATGGATGAGACAAGAATTTTGGTGGTAGCCTGATGGCTTTCACAGAGTGTATGGCTTAGGAGAGAACAAATTAGGTCACTGACATTGCCGCATTCAATTTTCCTTTATGTGCCATTAATTTTGGATGACTGTGATAACAATAAATTTTTGCATCACCAAACATGTGGACTGAAAATTTTTCCCCTTAATTAGTTGTCCACTATGGTACAGTGAGCTGCTATCAAATTGTAGACTACAAAATCTCATACAAAACAGAGCACAAGCCAAAAGTACATGTTAATCCAAAACCCAATCCCAACATAGATGAATGAGAAAGAAGTTTCTTGAGCCAAGATCCATTTAAACTATAATGATACATGCTCAATTAAACATAGCAAGGATTCTTGCTCTTGTTTTTGTTGTTATTTTCTATTCATTGAAGTCTTTGTGCATCACGTATCTTTGAAATGTTATTCAAATTGTAAACTACATGGTTAATGCAATAAGAGCAGGGATGTTAAGCATGATTCTGTTTGCAATATATGACCTGACTTACTTGGCACATGAGTGTACCATATCTACAACTTTGTTGTAATGTAGTACTCCAGTGGTTGTAACACCAAATGACTGGATTTGAAAACTCAAATTATGAACAAATGTGACAAAAGGCCATTTATACCAATATTGACAAGATCTTTTTGTCAGATAATATTGATAGCAGAGGTGTTAAGTGTTAACCGTGCCATGCTGACTTTGCCTGGAAAGTTAGGCTCATTCTTGTTTCGGTTGGGTTCCATGCCCTGCCAGATTCTTAAGAGATCAGCTCAGCACAACCATTTACCCATATTGTTTGTGTTGTATTACTTTTCCTTTTTGTAATTGTTTTTGTTAATTATAAATTACCAAAATATCCCCAATTTGGGTTATTATACAACTATTATTAAGGATATTTATGACTTTTTGTTTGTGGAATTAATTTTTAAATCACATGATGAATTATTCGTGCTTTCATGTTGGCCCACATGTTTTTGACCCTTTGGGCAGTATGCCTAAAATGCGAGTGTGAGAAACTCGTTTGGACTACATGCAGTGTTTGCACTTTTCTTGTCATGCCAGGCTCGCGCTGACCAGGGCCATATTCCACCTTTACTTGACTGCTAAGGGTCTTAGATTTATTTTTGCTTCTTTGAATTTTATTCTTGACATTGCATTCTTTTTCTCATTAAAAAGTATCATCATAGCCAATAGTCAGGCATAATACAATTCGAGTATTTTGTATCTTCTGTGCAGCATTATCCAGAAGGCCAGTAATGCGTTAGAGGTTCTAAAAGAAGTCCTTGATGCTGTTGATACTCAGAATCCTAAGGTATGTTTGTGGACTATGATTAACATTTAGTAATCAAATTTCTTTTGAAATGCATACATGAATTATTGAGTTTTGACTATATCTTTTAGGGGGCAGAGGATGAGTTTACACTTGATCTTGTTGAACAGTGTTCTTTCCAAAAGCAACGAGTTATGCATCTTGTGATGACTTCTCGGTAAGTATAGCTACTGGCTTTCTGTGTGCCTTTTTGTTTTCCCTCTTTGGGTAAAGTATATGCCTACACATCAGCGCACATGCATTAATTTTTATTTATTCTCTCTTGAAACTTGTACTTAATTCATCTTCCTGTGTAAGGGATGAGAAGTTGGTTTCTCGAGCGATTGACTTGAATGAGCAGCTCCAGAAAGTCCTGGCAAGACATGATGCCCTTCTCTCAGATAGGTCTCCATTAACTGCCAATCATGTGAGCCATCAAGATGCCTATCCGTCAACTAGGTCTACATCAACCCTTCTCTCTGGCAGGTCTCCATTAACTGCCAATCATGTGAGCCATCAAGATGCCTATCCGTCACCTAGGTCTACATCAATGGCCAATTGTGTTGACCATGAAGAAGAAGAGGATGAGGCTGAGCAACTTTTCCGGAGGTATCTTTCATCGCCACTGTTCTTTTGTCTTAATTGGTAAAGAAATTCCTTGTCCGACACTTATCAATGTGCTCTCTTCAAAACTAAATGGATTTTTTCTTCAACTGATAATGGTGGATGGCTCTATTGAACATCCCTCAATTTCTTGATGTGAGCTTCTTTTTCTTAAGTTAAAAAATTACCTTGTCTAGGATATTGGTTTGTCTTGACTTCCTAACTTATCAGGATGAGGAAAGGAAAAGCATGTGCAAGACCTGAGGATGAAGAACATTCAGCAGAACGAACCCAGTTTGGCTTTCTTAGATCATCAATTCCAGCTGAGAGGCTGAACCGACCACTTATACGTCCAGTGCACACAGAGACAGTGCATGAAACCAATGCACATCTGCCTGCCGTTGGGATACCACCCCCACCTGCAAAGCACGTTGAGAGAGAAAAATTCTTTCAAGAAAAAAAGTTAGACGGTTCTGTGGTGGCTGGTCACATGAGGGGTCACTCGTTACACAGTCCAAATGCCAGTAGTTCCCAGAGTGGAAGCACTGATTTTAGTGATTGACTATGAAAATGAGATTCCTGATCTTTTATGGTTTGTAAT
The DNA here is from genome assembly GCA_032402905.1 of Khaya senegalensis. Classification (NCBI taxonomy): domain Eukaryota; kingdom Viridiplantae; phylum Streptophyta; class Magnoliopsida; order Sapindales; family Meliaceae; genus Khaya; species Khaya senegalensis. The sequence goes on from CP135536.1 coordinate 5,393,420, forward strand.
GTAATCATTTGAGTATATATATACATTTATGTTAAGATTGGCTTCTCAGAATGTGCGGCAAAATGTAAGTGATTTTTCTTTTTATATATATATATATATATATATATATATATTAAATGTATAATGTATTTAGGTATTGGTGGAATGGGGAAAAGCATATATAGTTATTGACTTGTAAAGGTTACTTGCATATGAGACATTTGATATGCTGTTCCTAGTTCTTTAAAGCTTCTGATCTATGAGTTTGCATTCTTAAGAAAAGTGCAACTATGGTTTTGTCAGCTGAGCTGTTAAGGAGTTGATTTGGTTTTTTTTTTTTTTTTATTTAATGAAATAATTTATGATTTTAAATACACGTAGCACGAAAGCACTTTCAAAAATGTGCTTCATTCAGCAACCGTAAGTGATTTCTTTTCACGTTTTCTGTTATCGTAACGCATGTTGCCTTTGTGGTCATGAAGGAAAAAATGTAATGTACGATAGATTATGAAGAGTACATAGTTTGGTACCCTGCCCCAGGCTTCCACCGCTCGATCAAATTTCGCAACGCAGATTGGATCTAACAATAACAAGCCAATTAAAACTTACTATTTCTACCTTCCTCTGTCCAAAACTCCAACTAAGGCACAATACAGAGCACACGTGGATTTGAAATCCATTCGACCGAATGCTTTAATGTCTTCCATGCCCTAGAAGAAATTTCTCTCAGTTCTAAAGTACTCAACCTTGTAACTTCGACTCCCCGCTTCTCTCATCTCCCCAACATTCCAACTTATTCTTACTTCACTGTACTGCTCCCCTTGCAGCCATCCTCTACTTGCCAACTTTACATAACAAAACCACATAATTTTGTAGCGAAACTTTTGACAGCTACGTCATAGATTTTAACATAATTGTGTGAGAATGTCGAGGTGTTACTCTAGTTGTATCTACTTTAAGATCAGACTACAAATAACACCACTTAGATCTCTAAAATTGGAAGTAAGAGCCACCTCGACAAACTCATAATTTCGATATAAGGATTAGCCGGTTAATTTATCACCTTTAGGGCATGTTTGGCTCGTTGTGTTAGGAGGTTAGACTATATAAAAAAAAATTGTACAATATTTAATAATTACATAGAACAGCATTAGGCTGTATAACTAGAATGAAATAGAGTGGGTGAGGGTGTCCAGACTTGACCCACAATCCCACGAATCAAGCTTGGTCTGATCTTGTTCCGCCAGTAGGTACTTCTTAACGCGCTGATGAGCTGGGGGGCATCACTCATCTGTCCCCAAATCCATAAATGGAGATTTGTGCCCACTCTAACTTTTAGCTCATCTAGAGTACTTTTGAACAAAATGTTAAAACCAACTCCTGGGGTTGATAAAGACCCGATTTAGTTTCATCCCTACCACAATCATGTTAGGTGTGGGCCCAAAGTTCTACATTGGCTAAAAATAGAAAAGATTAAGGATTTATAAGTGTGGACAATATCTCCATTGGTATGAGACTTTTTAGGTATAGTCCAAAAGCAAATCCATTAGGGTTTAGGCCTAAAGTGGACAATATTATACCAATGTGGAGACAGGAGTCCTTAAATTTCCGACAACTGGCATCAAAGTGAGGTTAAGACTTGACCATGTGGGTGAATTTCTCTAATGCCAAACAAAAGGTGGTGAACCCCAGTTTGTTGATGTGGGATCCGTGGTTGAGCTTTATCAGAGCAAGGTTAAGACTTGACCATGTGGGTGGATTTCTCGAATGCCAAACAAAAGGTTTTGAGCCCCAGTTTGTCGATGATGGGATCTGTGGTTGAGCTTTATCAGAAAGGCGATGTGCTTCAGTGTCGTGTATCCGCTTCGACACGATGAAGAGGAGTTGTCCTAATTAAGAGCAAGCTTTTAAGACAGGTGATGCTTCGTATAAGTCATGTGCTCAAATGAAATAAAAGCCAAGAAAAATCCTGGGCTATAGGGAGTGAACGGATGGATGATCGTTCATGGGGAGGCTTGGTGGTACTTTGTTCGAGGAAAGATTGTCAGGTGTGCGCCCAAAGTTCCACATTAGCTAAAAATGGGAAAGATTAAGGGTTTGTGAGTGTGGACAATATTTTCATTGGTACGAGGCCTTTTGGCTAGAGTCCAAAAGCAAATTCATGAAAGTTTAGGCCCATAGGGGACAACATCATACCAATGTGGAGATAGATAGAGTCCTTAAGTTTCCTACAAATCATTGCCACTATAAGGTATCATCATGTGGGTAATTTACTCTAAGGGTGTTCTCTTTTCTTGATCATGATCATTAATGAGTGCAATCTTGGTTTTTTGCTTGCTTGTAAACTAAGAATATTGTTTTTTTTTTTAACCAAGAATTTAAATAGTATATAGACTAATTCTCTTCTCCTCTTTTTTTAGCTCTAAATCTTCTCTTTGACTTATTTTATTTTTTTCTCAGATTGTGATAGATAGTTATTTTTTATTAATATTTTTATTTGTTCCCACAAAGTCTAACATTCATCTATTATATGCTCATGGTCTTAGTGAAAAGTACAATATTTTTTATAATCTTTTTTCATTCCTGGCATCTTTAACAGTTTTAACTGAATTAACACATCATTCTTTTTTATATTATCAAAAATTTGTCATAGAAGGGCTTGTAGAGAAGTAAATGCCCTTTTATTAGTAATACGAGTTACTTTGAGCTCCCTATTATCTTTAGTGATAGGAGTAATGGGGGAATAACAATTCTTTCAAGGAGTGACTTTCTAATAATTTAAGTTTGTTTATTGTTCCCTTGTGCCTAAATGAGTGCTCAGTGAATTTGATTGTCATTCTCTCATTTTCCTTCTTTCCTCATCTTCCTTCTGTTGTTCCCTTCTTTCTCTTCCCAAATCCCTCATTGTACTTCTTTACCTCTCTTCATCTTACCTTTACTTAGCTTCATCCTCTACCTTAAAGTATATCTAAGCCCTTTTCTATGCTTCCTCACAATTGAAGATGTCTTTTTCCTTAAGTGTCCACCAAAATTTTATAGGCTTTATTTTTCACCATACTTTATTATCATTAGACTATTAGCACTTTTTAGTGACATGCTAGCTCTTCTGAATTAGTGTATGAATTTCCTGTATAGTTGAGAACCTTAACAAATCCTAGCTTTAGCTCTTTATACCAAGCCTGAGCTTACCCTTGTAAGGTTAGAGAGAAGAGTTTGTGTATTTACTCCTTTGCTAGCCTTTATACTAACATTATCTCTCGATAACGCTTTAAATGGAGGGTCGGATTAGTATTTCTAATGTAAGGTGTTATTTAAGGAAGTTTAAATCTCATCAAAAGTTTCAACTCCAAAATTTTTGTGTACAGTGGAGACTTGATCTTATAGTTAGCTTTGTTTCTGGCTTATTTTGTCCTCACTTTTGCCTTAACTCTTGTATCGCCTTTTTAAATTTTTGGAGTTTTCTTTTTATGCTATGGTCTAGGGTAGATTCTTGGAATATATTTTGCCTAACTAGCCAATGTTCTTCTTCCTAAAAGATTTTCTCATTTCCCTATTCTTGCCTCATTCTTTTTTCCCCTTTATCTTGCCTTTTTTTTTTCTAGCAAAACGTGCCTTAGATTAGTTGAAGATGATTCCCAACTGGTTTCCTTTGCCTTTCTACTTTATTCTCGTGAGAGTTATTTCGGGACCTTTTGTCTAATTACCTTTCATAAGGAACCTATTACTGAGGAGAGGGATTTGGTTTTTTCTTTTGCATTTCATTCCTTGGCCTTGTCAATGGCCTCACCAAAATATCCATGTCCGGCGATCTTGTTTTATCCCTCTTTCTCTCTTCTATCATTTTCTTTTGACTTTTGCTTTTAGATAACATCTTTGCTTTTACTTTAGCAAGGATTTCTTTGGCATATAGTTTAAGTTCCTTATTCCAAAATGTTTTTAATCTCATCTTGCAATTCTTAGGTGTTTTTAACATTGTTCAAGCCCATGGATTCATGCTTGTCAAAACTATCACTTTAGCTTTTCTCACCTACTCATCCACCATTTATCTTTAGGGTTATCATATTTATGTAACTAAAATTTTTGTTAGCATTTTTTTACAGATGGTACCAACTGTTGATACCTATTTTTTGTATGTCAAATATCAACTAGTGATTTATTTTTCCATTGGAATAAATATGATGATGTGGAATATTATTAAGCTCATATGCATATAAAGGTATAACCTTGTTGTGATATGTATAACCTTCTTGTGATGAGTCCTTTAATCACCTAAATATTCCTAAAAAACTAAAAGTAGATCAAGGGTACTAGGAATCTAGAGAAAATCCTTGAGTGATTAAGTCAGTAAAAGGTTATCTTTTTAATATCTATTTTGACAAGATAATTCCTTTTTTTTTTCAAGAAATTTTCATACATTGTTTTTTTGGTTTACTTTTTTTTTTTTTTATAGGCTATTGATTTGTTCGTTTCTTAATGAAATTTTCTTTCGTCTCTTAGTATAACTTTTCTTTACTTCGTCTAAAACTCTGTTGATATTACTTTTTTTATTCTTTTTGTTTTAAGTAGCATTAAGAGTCTAATAGTAAGAGTCCTATCAGGAGATTCGCTAGAGTCCATAAAGTCTTGGAACTCTTATTCATTTATTCAGTTTAGAGGATATTATATCATCTTTGGCTTGAAATCCCCTAACCCCAAAAGTTATCGAGGAGAACTCCCACTTCTATAGGTGAGCCTTCTCTTTATTCAATATAGCTAAAAAGCAAAACTAATAAAGCTAAGGTTTTGGCCTTAAAAAGAAGAAGACAATGATACAAGGTTAATTTCTTTATCATCATTGACTCTCATATCTTATTATTTATTTTATTTCTTTCAACGCGATATAATTTGGTTGTTATGATTCCCTAATTGGAATGATGATTATGCACTTCTTTTGTGCTACAAAAGTTGGTCTATTTATAAGTTATGGGTATCAAAATTCATTTAAACTCTTATTATGATATTTGCTAATTCAAAAATTTTTTTTTACTTTATTTGATAGAATTTTTAAAAAAATTAATTTTTTGATATTTGTTCTAATTAAATAAAAAATTAATATGATTAAGAGACTCTTATTTTAAATAAAAGTGATTTCTTTCAAAAGTTTCTTAAAACCTCTTTTCTTCATTTATCCCATTAAAATATATTAAAATTAATCAAATTTCTTATAATATCTTGTTCAATTTCAAAAATGACCTTTATTATCTCCCTTATTTATTGTAAGTTAACATGTACTTTTTTTCTTTGAATTTTCTAACTTCATTAATTATACAATAATTATTTTCTAGTTTTCAACAGGAATAGACTATAATTTTATACACACACACACACACACACACACACACACACACACACACATATATATAAATGTATCTTGCTACTCACCCTAAAAGAAGATCAAAAAATGGGTATTTACTTATTATCTATATTTTTTGAGCTAGTATTATACGATTCTTGAATTTTAATTTCATCGTATTTATGTTTTCTAATTTTAATTTTATTTTATACATCTCTTTGGTGTTTTTATTTCATTGAAGTATATTGCAACATACTTATCAAATATTTTTAATCATCATAGTATAATTAATGTGGGTGACAAACAAATTTCTAAATTTGTTAAAGAAGATATATATTAATTCGTAATTTTTTTTTAAAAAAAGAATATTTTTATGGCAAGTAAAAGTTAAAAAGTTAGTACAAGCAATAAATTAATTATAAGTAGTGTAAAAAGTATTTAATAAAAGGCAAAATATGTGCAAATTTAATTAGATACATCTTTTTTTTTATGTAATTTAAATTGTGATAAACATTGTAAATAAAGATCTTCTTATGTAATTTAAATCGGGGTAAATGACTGTTAATTTTTTAAAGTTTTGCCTTAATAATTACTTTTAGTGGTTTTAAAATACCTATAATATTCCAATTTATTTTTTGAAAACATCTGTTTATATAAAAATTATGCTAACATTATATATTTATGTAGTTTAGTGATAATAATTGATGTGAACTGCCATAACTTGTCAACTCATATATGTAGTTACAAAGAAACGGTAAAATTAAACATATTGTGGTATTTTGAGTATTTTTCAAACTATCAGAACTAATTAGTACAATACATTCAACTTTAAATACATAAATATAAATATCTATATTTATATATGTGTGTGTGTGCCTTTTTATATATACAAATACTAGTATTTATTATGTATTTATTAAGTTCTTCTAGTAGAATCATTTAGAACTTTCATTATATGTAGGAAGAGTTGCATTAATACGTTTTGTTATTGGCAAAGATATTCTATACACAAGTCAAATTGAAAAATTGTGATTTACTTAATAATGATTTGTTTATAATGAACTTTATTTATATTGAAAAGGAGATTCTAAGGTTTGTAACTTTATTCGCACAAAACTAAATGTTTTCAGTTATCTATAACTTTTTGTAGAACTAAGTTATTGGATAAATTTTTAAGTGTTATCGTAAAATTTGAATATTTATTTATATTAATTTTTGTAAACAATAATGCCTTCAAATGAATGCAATAAAATTTTTTATAATCGAAAAATATACATAACTTAAGTATTCTTTGAATTTTAAAATCAATTTAAAGTTTACTTCAAGATTTTTTGCATTTATTATAAATAGATGTTAAATGTTGTTATTTTTCATTGAAATTAACAAAAGAATTTTGGAAGTGGATTAAATTCATTTTTTAAAAATTATTTACCAAAGTTGTTATATTTGAAAGTAAAAGCCAATAGGAAATTTTTTAAAAATGTTTAAAGATTCTTTAATGTTTTTATATAAAATCAATGTTTGTCTATTTTATTTTTATAAATTTAAAGGATTCTTGGTATTTAATTTTGTAGATATAAGCAAAGATAAATTTTGGTTGGATTTGTAAGTTTATAAGGAATTTAAGTTAGTTCATAATGTTTCTTTTAATTATTAAAGTTATTGAATGTCAAAGAATTAATGTATATGTTAATTTAATGCAAATGTTATTATGAATTATTAATAGGACGTTAGTGATTAGGTCGCGATTTAAATTTGTTGGTCATTTATGTAAATAAATTTCTTCATAACATATGAATTTTATTACATTAAAATCTAAAAGGTTTCTTTTAATGATATGCAAGTGAATCCATTCATAATGCCATCTTTTAAAAATTTAAAATATTTTTTTATTATAATATAAGTGATCAAATTTGTTCATAACGCACTCTTTTTAAAATCTAATATGTTTTTATTGTAGTAAAATTATTTGCTTATATCATTTTCTTATCTAAATTGATTTTAGGTAATCAAAGATTAGTTAGGTTTAAATGTTAACTATTTTTGAAGTTTTACCTCAAAATGATACAAAATTATGCATTTTCTCACATGTTTTTATTAAATTAAAATATACCTTCATGATAAAATTAGGTTTAGATTTTTGCACTAATTATTCTTTAAAGTTTTTTAAAAAATTATTAAATATGTTATATATATGTACTATAAGTTATTGATTTTTTAATAGGTGAAAAGTTATAATGAAATATTTTGACTCCTTGTCCAAGTTATTGCTACTATTATTGTTATCATTATTGAATGGCCAATTAGGTTACTAGTTGTGCACACTATTATGTTACTATTATGATCAAAATTTTCAAATAATTTGTAATTCATAAGGTCATGCATAGCTACAACATTATGCGACATAAACAAAGTTTTTAATATTTTACTTAAGTATTTTATGATTGAAATTTTAATTAGGTTTAGATCCAAAAACACTTGAGGAAGGGAGAGTGGTGAAAGATATTTTAAATAAAAATTAAAAATAAAACTAATAAATTAAAATTTACTATGTTCTAGATGAATCAAAAGCAGACAAATCTCTAAATTAATACCCTAATCCTATCATAAACAAATCTTATTCATAGATTCAATCAAACTAATTGACAAAGTAGTAAATAAAATAAAAATACAAGAATTTATTAACGAATGAAAACTTTATAAAGAATAATTCGCAAGATAAAAACTCTTTAAGCCATCTAAGAGCTATCTAAAAATTCATTAGAAAATAAAAACTTATTATCGATAATTTTACCCATAAGAACTTTTATAATCTTAGTAATCAGAGTTTTGATTGTCTCCTAATTTTATGAATCCACAAACACCACATTCAAAAGCCAGAACTTTAGCCACCAATACCTTACAAAACTTTGAAGGCTTCAGTTGAATTTTAAAGAGATAAATCTATGGTGATTATAGCTTCCATCAATAAATAATCACAACTTATAATAATGAGAATAAAATTTGTGATTATTAAAAGTTAATAAAGTTAGGAAAGCTAGAAAATACTCAGAGAATAACATAATCTCAAGAGAGTTGTAAAAACACACAAAAAGTTGTTAAAAATCCTAAGCCACCACTTAAGATGTTATATTTTTTGTAAAGTTGCTCGAACAGTGTTTGAGTGGAGGTTGAGCGATTAGCCTAGGTAAGTTAACCACTTAAGTAAGTATCTAATGATGGTCGAATGCCAAGCTTCTATTTGGTAATTGCCCGAGCACTAATCAAGAACTTGACCAACGCTGGCTAAACAATAGAGGCTACTCGATTGCTAGTTGTGCATAGATCAATTGCCAACTTTCTGACTTCAATCCTTTAGAGCCGCTTAAGCACTAATCAAGCTTTGGTCAAGCACTTAGCCTCAACATTCCCTCTAATGCTTTCACTTTAATACTTTCAATTACTTATTTTCATACAAGTTTAAAAACAATTTAAATACAGAATTTTGTTCACAAATGAGCTAACTTAAAAATTTTAACAAACTCTCCCTTTAACCATTCCGTGACAAAGCCTAAGCAAAAAAAATGATACAAATTTTTTAATAATCACCAAAATAAAAGCTTTGTTTATAATATAATTTCTAGATATTTTAAACATAATTTTTTCAGAGAATGAAAATAAGTGATATAAACGTTCTTGTAACCTAAAATAAAAAAAAAAAAGCCTTTCCAGACCAAGTGAAAAATGCATGAAAAAGCACAAAAAAGAAAAAAAAATAGCAAGAATAAATAAATAATAAAAGAAACAAAATAATCCTTTGAATAACGATGACATATATATAAAAAGGAATATACATATAAGGTTAGCGACCTCAAACATCCACAATAATTATAAACTAAGTAAACTAACCAATGTGTTAAAATCCCAAACTAATGTAAACTAACCTATATGTAAACTAACCGAAGCAAATTCCTAAACTGCTACCTATTTTTGTCAAGGAAGGTCAAAGAAAGTTTAAATATTAGAATTAGAATTGATCTCCTCAATCCTTCCTAACAAAGTAGTCTCTTTAGAAGTAGTCTCTTAAAGAGTAGAAGTAGGAGTAGTAGCAATAACAGATGAAGCAGGAGTAGAATCTGAAACAAGTAGTGTAGTGGAAGGAGGAGAATCCACTCGTTCAAGTACAAACAGTTAATCACGAGGCTTAGGAATGATGAAATCAACATCACCTTCATCTGTGGTCCCAACAACAAGTATTCCCCTATCTCATCAACGCATCTCAGTGAGAATGACATACATCTTACTAGTTTAGCTCTAAATAAATCTAATGGAAGCCTCTAAGGATATTTGAAGAGTGATAATCTATTGATGAACAATCGACACACGATGAAGCTCAGTCATCAATGTTGACAAAGATGCATTAAGAGATTTAATCTCAGCAGATAAGGACGTAACAATGGAGACTAACGACCTTAGTATAGTAGAAAAAGAAGATGATGCAGGAAAGGATGAAGTAAAAAGCGCCAATGATGAAGGAAGAATAGATGATGAAAAAGTAGAAAGAGACGAACCTAAAGAGAAAGAAGTAGAAGGAGATAGAGGCTTATGAGCTCTATTTAATGAAAAAGTACGAGGAAAAATAGGTTGTGCCAAAGTCATGAAGTTAGAAGAAAATCCTAAACCCCTAAGAATACAATTAATAATACATGAAAATGGGAGTTCTAACGACATATTAGACTCATGAAAGTTTTGAATAATGATATGACATATATGATGCAGAAGATTGATAAACAAACCCTCAAAGAGGGCATGAAAAAGTCCAATACGAGCCAAAGGTAGACTCCACTTGTGTCAAATAAGATAAAAGTTGGTATATATAAGCTTACTTAGGATTGCTATGTCGAACAAGAACCCAACAGTGCTTAGAGTTTGACCATCCTAATGATATGGCTATCCGAATGAAACTATAACTATATTGATTAAAGTTGACTAATCAGTACTCGAAAAGGAATACTAAGAGTGTGACATTAGAGGAATGCTGAGCTAAGTAGTTATGACATCAGGAGTAATGTGATAAAGCGTACTATGAAGATAGATTGAAAATACAATTATACCCAACTCTATGTCATGGATATTGGAATAATACTTTCATATGACTTTCACAGACAATTGAAAGAACCCTTTTAGCATTGGACCCCACTATGGGGGCTCAAGCATGTATAGAACCCTAGACAACTCTAGTAAAGAAGGAAGATTTACTTGTTGCTCAAGCAGGATGGTGATAGAGGAGAAACTGTGTAGTAAGGTTCTGCAACACATGTATTAAAACATTTATAGATATCATCGACTGATAAGGACGCTTATGCTGAGAAACTAATTTATTAGGCACTTATAAGAAAATTTCAAAACACACAAGATAGAAAAAAAAAAAAAAAAGAATAAAATGAATAGTCCAAAATTATGTACCAACTAAATATTTTACTAAAATAGCTAAGATTCCTAATGACAAATAATATCAAAAATGCATGCAAAATTGACACAAACCAAAATAAATAAAAAAATAACCTATATAATAATATATTACACAAGTAACCTCATTATAAGAATTTTACAAAAATATCACCAAAGATAATATTTCGCAAATATGGACTGCACAAATAAATATTGCAAAATTAACTTGCAAATGATCTTTTTTTTAAAAAAAGATCTAAAATGCAAACTTGTGAAAATAGTCCTATACTACTCAAGCGAGTTAGTGAGCGTTAAGGATTTCAAAAAATATCCCAAATTGTAAAATAACTATAAACATTGCATTTAAGAGATCTAAACTATTATTTGTTCAATCCTGAAACGATATCTAACAACAAACAATCACAAAGATACAAAATCTATGCTCTAACATGTAAAAATCGAATTAAAAAACCTAAGAATTCAATGAATAAGCATAAGAATGGTAAAAATGTGTAAAAGCAAATAAAATTCAAAAAAATTGACCTTAATTGACAAAAAAGCAAAAGGCTAGGATGATTTTCGATGAGGATTGAAAGAAAACCAAGAGAAATTATGGTGAGGTAAAGGTAAGAAGTCGCGGTTGAATGAAGAAAGAAAAGAAACTAGGTTTTCAAAAATTCGTCAAACTGCTTAAGTGGCCAAGAAGTGTTGTTTGAATGTTGGCCATCTACCAAGTGTCTGAAGACACTTAAGACCATTCGAGCAGTAGCAAGGCGCTTGTTAAGCGCTAAATTACTGACTCATTTTTTTTATAATAAAAATGAAAATAAAAATAAAACGTAAAAAAGAAACAAAAATTACACTAATCATTGGCTATGTTCTTATAATATATAGCCTATACATTGTTTTATATACTCAATTTACTCACTTTCAGTAATGTTTCAACATTCATGCATGCATAAGTAATAAGTGTCCATGAATCACGAGCAAAATGAATTTGGGAACATGTAGTCTGAAGTCTTGAAGTTTTAAATACATCAGATATAACTAGTGAAAGTCAAACTCAATGCCACTAGGGCCTAAATATATTTTAAATTTTTTGTGTAGTCAAGTAACTCTCCCTCAATAATTGCTACTTTTTTTTTTTTTTTGCACGAATAAGTTCATTAGAACTCATTTTCATTTTCATTTTCATTTTTTTAAATGAGAAAGTAATTGATACCATAACTACATACGCTATAAGGTACATTAGTCAAAGATTAATTCACTAGTTAATCTTAATGAATTGTTTCATAATTGCTCTCTAGACATTACACAAGTGACCAAACATCTTTATTCCTTTTCAACCTAGTTACAATTAATTGTTTCACATTGTTCTCATCACATATACACATAATGAACAAAAAATCTTAGCAAGTTACATTGAAAACACAAATAAAATAGTTCTATTATTAGTGAGTACTTGTCCCATATGATAAAAACCTTATGAATGCAAACACACACACACATAAATGAAGGACACAAGAAACTTAAACACTTAGGTGAGAACACACACACACCAACAACATTCTTAAGTGACTCAAACTTAAGTGTATCTAAAGGTTTGGTAAACAAGTTTGCTAATTAATTTTCAATTGGCACATATTGTAGAGCTATTACTTTAGTCTCAACAAGTTCTCTAATGTCATGGGCAGTGCCTAATATCTATGTGTTTGGTTCTTGAATGTTGAACAAGATTCTTTGAAATATTTATTACACTAGTATTATTACTATAAATGACTATAGTAATTTGTGAGATACTATAGTCACTCAACATTTATTTCATCCAAATCAATTTAGTACAACAACTACCAGTAGTAATGTATTTAACTTCTGTTGTAGACAATGAGATAGAATTTTGTTTCTTACTTATTCATGAAACGAGGTTAGAGCCAACATAAAAGCAACCACCATAAGTGTTTTTCCCATCATCAGCACTACTAGCACAAATTGCATATGACAATTTTACAAAATTAGTATAGGAATCTCTATTATACACCACACCAAAATTAATTGTTCTATTTATATAATGTATAATTCGTTTGATAGCATTTAAATAAGACTCTTTTAGACATGCTTGAAATCTAACATGCACACCTACACTAAATATAATATCTAGCCTACTAGCAGTTAAGTATAAAAGACTTCCTATCATACTCTTATAAAGTGTTTGACCAATTTCATGGCTAGAGAGATCATTATTTATTTTTATATTAATGCTCATGGGGTTCTCTTGTACTTTTTATTATCTAATTCAAAACATTTTATAAGGTCTTTTTCATATTTAAATTGAGATATAAATATCCATTCATTGAATTGTTTAATCTAAAAACCTAAAAAAAATATTAATTCACCTACAATGCTCATCTCAAACTCATATTTCATTATCTCAGCGAAATCAAGTGCCACAAACTTAATAGGTGAACTAAAAACAATATCATCAACATAAATTTAAATTATGATTATATGCTTATTAATCCACCTAACAAATAAAGTTCGATTTGCCTCACCATATATAAATTCATTATTCATAAGATATGTAGTTAATTTTTCATATTATGCCTTAGGTGCCTGTTTTAAATTATACAAGGCCTTTTTAAGCTTATAAACATGATAAGGGTATTGTGATCAATAATATCCTTGAATTGTTTTACATAAACATTTTCTTAAAGGATACCATTAAGAAAAACACTCTTAATATCTATTTGGTATAATTTAAAATTCATACTACAAGCTATAGCCCATAAAATTCTAATGGATTCAAGTCTAGTGACAGCTGCAAATATCTCATCAAAATCTACACCTTCTACTTATGTGTATTCTTGTACAACTACTCTAAACTTATTTTTTACTATTACACCATTTTTATCAGTTTTGTTCTTAAATATCTACTTAGTACCTATAATGTTAATATGATCATGTTTAGGCACTAAATACCAAAAATCATTTCTAATAAACTGATTCAACTTTTCATACATAGCATTTACCTAACACTCATCTTTTCAGGCCTCACCAACTTTCTTGAGCTTTATTTGAGACACATAATAAGTTAAGGACAGGTTATTTAACACCTATTACGAAATCTAATTCCCTCACTGAAATCACTAATAATTTATTCTTTTGGATAATTTAATTTTACTTTTACAGACGATTCCTTTGGAAAATCTTCATCAACTTACTTTGATGTCTTATGATTTCTTATCCTTATTGTCATCACATATTGTATCCTCAAAGTTAACTATATTCACATTTACTAGTACACTAGGATTATCATCAATTACCATATTTATAGTCTTCATATCACACCTAGTCCTATTATTATAAACTCGATATATCCTACTATTTGATGAGTATCTTAGAAAAATTTTTTCATCACTTTTACTATTGAATTTTTTTAGGAACTCTCTATATCTCAAAATGTAATATTTACTGTCAAAAACTCTTAGGTACTTAACAGTAAGTTTCTACCTTTCTACAACTCATAAGGTGTCATATCAATCTCAGACTTAAGATATATTTTATTAATTATGTGGCATACAATGTTAACAACTTCCTATTAAAAGTGAGCTATTAAACTCTTGTTGTGAAACATAACTTTAGCCATTTCCTAAATGACTTTATTTTTTCTCTTAACAATACTATTTTGTTGAAAAGAGTTATGGGTGCAAAAGATTAATGGACTATCCCTCTTACATTACAAAATTCTTTAAAATTAGAATTATTAAACTCCCTACTATGATCATTTCTAATTCTAGTTATTCTGTACTTTTTCTCATTTTGAAGTTTAATGGATAAGTTTTTAGCTTGTTCAAAATTATCAGACTTTTTCCTAAAAAATGCTATCGATGTAAATCTAGAAAAGTCATCAACAATAACCATGATATACTTTCTATCTCCTAAACTCTTAGTCCTAGTAAGTCCCATTAAGTCCATATGCAATAGTTCTAAAAGTTTTTTTAGTCAAAATCCTATGAATTTTCTTATGACTAGCCTTAGTTTGCTTCACAATCTGACATAGACCACAAATACTCTTTTGTTTGGGTAAACTAAATAGGTCTTTCACTATGTTCTTCCTAGATAATTTAGAAAGGCCTTTAAAGTTAATATGATGTAATCTCTCACGGTAAAGTTCAATTAATTTTACTTTTGTACTATTATAACTAAGTGTGGTATTTAGAGTAATTTTATAACAGTTATCAAAACTCTTCTACCTTTTATCACCCACTCTTTCTTAAAGTTATAAATAGTGTACATATTTTTCGCAAAGTTTACCTCTAATTTGCATCATAGAATTAGCTAGTACTCAACAAATTTGCTCTAAGATATTCAACGTACAACTTATTTTTTAAGACTGGCATACCTTCAATCACTACACTACCTCTTCCTCTAATTGAAACTTGACTTCCATTACCAAATGTTACAGTACCTACAATGCATTCTTCTAAAGTAGTGAAAAACGTCCTATTGTCACACATTGTAAGCAAACTAGTATATATATGCAAAAAAAATACCCAAAATAAATGTTTGCTTTTTAAAATCCATGTAATAAATTCAAATGTTATTATATGTTTATTTTTCAATGCAGACATACATACCTCTAGTTACATAATTTTGTTAAATAACAAATACAGCTCAATTGCCTTTGCATCTCTATGGTATTCACATTATCAAGAATCTAAATCATAGTGCTAGCTTGTGTAATTTAAGAGTGTGATATTTTATGCATTCTTATTTTTTCAAAAGTAAGGATGCGAAATAAACCCTAGGTGCTCTTCTAAAATGCAAATATCGCATATGTATACACATACACACACATATATATTGTTATTTTAGATTTTTAATTTTAACTTAAATTATTTAGTTGGGTTTTTCTTATAAAATTTAATTTATTTAGTAAAGTAGGTACTAATAAAACTTAATTTAATTTTTACATAATAAGTTTAATTAAAATTAATATCCAAATAATTTAACAAATTCTAAATACATTTAGAATTCTCAATATATATACATATATATATTATTATTCTCGATCTTAATATACAACCTAATAGATTTTTGTAATATTAATAGTAATATTAAAATCTAATTTTAGTGTTACAAATAATAAGTGGTGTCTAACAACAACCATGCATTTTCAAAATTTCACTCAATTAAAAAGTTTAAGATATTATTTTCATTATATAAGAAGGATAAATTCTATTTTGATCACATACATTCTTCTACATAAGTTATGACATATTTAATTATTTTTTTATATCTATCTTATTACATATGATATTTAAAAATATCAAAATATATTATTATTTTGATATATTTGATCAAAATAAGTTATAATATTTTTAAAGTCTTACTTAATCAAAAGCTCTAAAATATTTTTGATTTTAAGTCTAAAATCACTTACACTATTGTCACTATAAAAATCACTTATAATACTTATATAATAATCCACGTAGTATTTTCATGATAAGTTAGTCCAGTATATTAGTTCACTAACTTATATCCATGTATTGACTTAATATCTCATATAATAATATATATATATTATTATCAATAACTACACAAACTAATCTCTATATATTATTATTACTATATTCACAATAATACTTGATTAGGAATATTTAAAAATAATGTCCAACTAATTAAATTTACTATTCTAAGGGTATTATTACATTTATTAAATATACAAATATGTAATAATAAAATAATCAAATAATATATATAAATATATATAAATAAAAAAATATCATGATACAAATATATTAAATATGCAAAATATTATTAGATTTAGGATATATACCAATACATATATGTCTAGAACATCCATTATTTAAATACCAAATAAGATTATTTTTAGCTTTAAGTGCTATATGAATAATAAAACTTTTACTCTTATTAATACTTAGAAGTTGATGTTGTAAGGTGATAATTTCAGTTAAGGATTTAAGTCTCTTATTAATCATCTTCGTTTGATTAGCTAAATCCATAACTTGTTGAGCAAGATTGTTCTAATTAGTCCTAAAAGTCAAGTTTCTTGACATTCTCCTAGATTTTCTAAGTGCAAAATAATATGGTCTAATATGTTCTTACTTTCCACACTTATGACATATTGGCACAAATCTATAAAAGGTTTTTACTTTATGAGTCTCATCATTATACTTATTTACATAAGCTTATGATGAAGTTTTTATAACAGTTTTTTTTTTTTTTTACTCACGACAAGGAAAAGTCCTTTTAGAATCAATATGAGATTCATTAAAAGATGTAGGCTTTAAATAGATAGTAGATGAAAGGACAAAGACAATCTCTGATCCACTTAAAGTAAAAACTTCAATTGGATTGGTAGCAATGTAACTCAAACCTAACTTACTATTAGACATTTGACCTACACTCAGTATATCATCTAACTTCTTAGTCTCAAATAAAAATTTTAAGAATTGTGATTTTGCCTTAGTTAATTCAGCTTCCAATGCTTTCACTTGAATTTCTAACTCTAACTTTTGCTTTTTATATTTTCAAAACATTTCTCTTATTCTTTTAGTCTGGCTAAAAGTTATTATTTTTCTAATTCAAAACTATTTAACTTCTTAAGGACTGACTTATTTATTTTTTTAAGTTTTACACTTTTTTTATAAAGTTTATCAAAGGCATCACTAAGGTTTTCCTCCTTTTCTGACTCAGCATCAGTTGAATTTAAGATTCAATATTAACTGAAGAAACAAATGCAATGATGTTATTAGACTCATCTCATGAGAATTTATCACTATTTTTCTTGTTAGACCCATCATCACTTAAGAAGGTATTCATAACTTTCTTTTCTTTCAAAAAATTTGGATATTTAATTCTGATACGACCAAAACCTTTACACTCATGATATTAAAGAGGTTGAAATGATTTCTTTTGCTTTTTCAGACCTTTAGGGAAGTTCTTTTTCTTAGATATATTCTGATTATTACTAGTTGAACCCATTTTAGTAAGAAAGAACTTTCTAAATTTTCTAACAAATAAGGCCATTTCTTCATCATTAGTTGACTCTTCATTAGAATCTACTTTAACTTTTGGCTTGCTAGTCTTAATGGCTACGGATTTAGATTTTTTAGGAGAATGGAGGTTAAACTTTTATGTTTGAAGTGATCCAACTAGTTGCTCTATCATAATTAAGTCTAAGTCTTTACTTTCTTCTATTGTAGTAACTTTGGATCTAAATCTTTTAGGAAAACTTCTAAAAACTTTCTTCATTACTCGGCTCTCAGAGATTTTCTTACTTAAATTGAAACTTAAGTTTACTGTATCATTCAATTTGGCATAGAATTCATTAAATAATTCATTGTCCTTCATTCTAATTTTCTTAAACCTAAAAGTCAAAATTTGAAATTTTGAGTTTTTCACAATTTTGGTTCCCTAATAAGTAGTTTCAAAGATATCCTAAAGTTGTGTTTGTTTTTAGAAAAGAAGGGGGAAAGAAAAGGAAAAGATGGGGTAATTTGAATTACTTTATTTGATTTTGAAAAAAAAAAAAAGATGAAAAGGAAAGAAAAGATGAATCTTCTGTAACACCCCATTCCTTTCATTCCTATTTATGTGGCATACAGTGTATTAAAGTTGTCGAAAAGGTTTATAAAAAATAACCATATAAATAGTACCAACTAAAATAGTATTATATATATATATATTTAAAGAATTGTTATGTAGTTTAAAAGAAATATTACTTTAAATTGTACAGAAAAGAAATTACATAATAATAGGTTAAACCTCAGATATATTATGCCTCTATCAGAAAATCATTGCCTTGATTGCACTCTCCAGAACCATCATTGCTATACCATAATCACCTAAAAAATAATGTTCCCACAAAGGGGTGAACACACCACATTACTCAGTAAGATACTATAATACTTAAATAATGGAAGGAGCATGTTACCTGAATCTCTACTTATCTTAACTATTTCATACAATCACACACGTACATAGTTAAATGCATGTCAATTTATCAATGTACATGTATAGATACGCATATACTCAATAATATACACAAGATATCATACCATATTATCCAGAACTCTAAGCACTATCTCAGTTATGAATTCTGTATAAACAGTCTCAATCAGGTAATAATCCTCATAATATACCATACTACCAGCTATGCAATCTTAAATAATATGCATTCTAAATAAATAGCTCCATCACCTGTATTCATTTAATTTTTATTCCTATCCTCATCAACGAATATCTACATGACCATATAAAATCAATACATTAATATACATAGAGATATCAACTAAATGTCTCAAGTACATAAAGAGATACTGATCGGGATCCAGTATGACCACATAATTTCAACCACACACTTGGTCCAGGATAACCATACTATCTTAAGCACCCAATCAATATTCACATAAGATAGAAACATCCAAATCATAAATATATATACACACAAGCGAGGGTATTGATAAGAACGATAACACTTCTCCCATATACTCTTTCCACTTCCGGAAGGTTAATACTAGTAATTCATTGCATTTATAGGTAATCAATCATACTTAGAGATATCATGGATCATGATTGTTACTCTAGTCTACAGGGCCAATGGGAGGACAGTTGTGGATTAAACCTACCCCTCAAGGTTCTACAGTCTTAATATCATATCTCAATTATAAGATGGCTTACAAGCCCAACTAAGTGCGAAGGAACATACATGTCTGATCCACATATCCCCATCCTCTCAATTCTGATTCATTACTAGTCTATTTTATCACACATTCACATTATCTCACTTTACTCTTACTGTATCAAGACAACTTGACAGTTGTACCATAATCACAATACATGTCTATAATTCCTTATCCCATACTAGGGATTCTTTCACCTACATAGACCATCACTATACCATTATAGGGCACATATAAATCCAATCCTAGTTATCCGTTAAGGTACAATAATAATAACAAACGTAAACTCATAACATCGTTCCTACACTATCTCATAACATTTTCTACGCTATTATATCCGTACTGTATTTTCAACCAAACGTATAAACGTGTAGACTAATACATCGAATGACTTGTAATACATACAATGTATCTTTTCAACAATATTCTTAAACATCTTACGTGATTTTTAATCCATTACGGACTCACATGTATTTTTTTTTTGTTTCATAAGCATACCAGTAGTTAGACAAGACTCTATATACTTGAAGTGAGATAATCTAGATATTGCCTAGTCTGTTAGCTTATTTAAATTCTAATTCCCTTTTTCAATCTGATGTTGGCCTTCTTTTTCTACAAGATTAAGTTCCCTCTCAAGCAACTGGAATTGGAACTAGTCAATGTGTAATTGGATTTCAACCATTACCATAATTCACAATCATAACAAAATCCGATTGTGACTGCAAATAAGGATAATCCTAAACTATCCTTTACATATGAAAACCATAACACAAAGGGAAAGTCACAGATGACTGTATGAATAGTAATTCTTATAGAAATTCGGCAAGAGTTCGCCTATATATATATAAGCTACCCTACCTGTACAGAAAAATCAAGATAGTCCCAATACCAAATGAAATACAGCGTGTTACTACTTCATCGCTATTCACACAAACACAAGTAACTCTTAACAGATAGAGGTACTATACCATGCAGTTTGAATCTAAAATGCACACAAATTCATTTTTATATAAACTGGTCATAATTAAGTAAATTATGGATCGTGGTTATGATATTCACCATACACTCCAATATATATATATATATATAAATAATGGTCCTTCGCCCACTCCAGGGTCCCTCAGACTGACAGAATAATTAGTTCTACCATGGGTTGCGCGTACCCATGGACACCATGAAAAACAGCCGCTTTCTACCATAGGTTCAACATCTCTTCAGACACCATGATTTTATTATCATTTCTCAATTGCTGTGGGTTCAACATACCCCGAAGGGCACCACAGTCTTATTATTAATTCGAAACTGCTGTAAGTTCAACATACCCCGAAAGGCACCACAATCTTATTATAATGATACTGCTCCATCCTGAGCGGCTCTACTAGTATAACAAAAAAATTATCGATCCACAATTATCCCAATTATACTACTTATCTACACAGATTTATTCTTAATCAACTTAATTATGACAAAACGACCACTTTACCCACATTAATCAAAAGACAAGTTAATAATTTCATAATGGGCAATATAATTACTTATGAAACACATTTACTAGTCCCTATCTTTTCAAAAAGACTTCATACGCATGGATTTATCATAAGGCTGGTAGTACTAAACCATGAAAACCTAATCTACTCTGGCATATAAAAACACCATAACACTATCAAGATAAGACACAGAAATATATTCTAATATAAGCGAATGGATATACTATATCACTATCAATACAAATCCACAGAAGTATATTCTAATCGATTATCATATAGTGCATCACTACACGCAATCCCAACATGTCATCACAAGTCAAACTATACTCAATACCTTACTATGGCACAATAATTATAACACACTAACATATACACACATGTCCATCTGGACAGTATTGTAAAATATCAAGTATAACATATGCTCAATCATCCAATCACACGAGTATAATTACA
Organism: Khaya senegalensis; assembly: GCA_032402905.1. NCBI lineage: Eukaryota > Viridiplantae > Streptophyta > Magnoliopsida > Sapindales > Meliaceae > Khaya > Khaya senegalensis. Next base: position 5,414,806 of record CP135536.1, read on the forward strand.
TATGCATATACAAGCGTACTTACCATATAAATATATATATATATATATATATACAAACATGGGACTATAATACTGTATAGGTATTTTAGAATACCTAATGTAACACTGCAGATTGACGAGAATCGTATTACGCTTATAACTATATATATATATATATATATATATATATATATATATAACAGATACTAACACATCTAATTATACAATCATGCTCATTTTCCGTCAATGAGACTTTTTTACAATTCAAACCAATATTATGATATACACGCATATAATTATAGGCATTATAAATATTAAAATCTATTTTTTTCACAATTTAAATATTATATCATCTTACTTCTGGGTACCCTATACCCACACAATTGATAAAAAGTCATCCCGGAGAGGATACACTCGTCCCAAATACTCCTCTGCGCGCTACAGGCATCTCCTCGAAAAACATACCAGTTACTATTTATAAATACTATTTACAGATACTATTTAACCCATGAAATTTTAGTTTCCGTTTCACGAACGGAATATACCATCGCGATCCTTGTAATATCATGATACTATCCATGGTGTCCATATATTACAAAATATATATTTAAGCATTTAAAATCACCAAAAATCATAAATTTTCATATTTCAAGATACTTATTTTGGACCCTCTAATCATCATCGAAATACAATCCAAATTGAGATCTAAACATACCGCGTTGAAGTACGAGTATCGGATAGCACACTGATCAATTTAGATTCCACCAAAATAGCATAGATCATGGAAAAACTTACTGAAAAGACAGCCCACTGATCAACCATCTCTCGTTAGAATCCGGTGGCCGGATGCCGAATCTGGGCACACCACCGTGAAAAGGGCGACAAGATGGTGCCAGACGCGCTGGCGGTGACGGTCAACTCGTTGTGCACAGCCGTGAATTGGCTGTCAAAGTTCACACCGGTAGGAACTTCAGCAGCGCGTGAGGGTGCGTGGCGATGGCAATGGTGGTGGGGTTTACAGCACTACACTCACAACAGCTTGACGGTGCTCCACTCGTCGGCGATGAGGTAATCTGAACTCTTGTGAAGAAAGTCACTGTTCACAGGAGAGAGAGATGTGGGGAAGAGAGAGAGAAGAAAGAGAAAGGGGAGGGAAAAAGTGAGATTTTGTTGTCGAGTTTCTCGACCCTGTCCCACTTATATAGTCGTGCATGCACGACGAGAAATTACATATTTTCGCTTTCGTTGCCAAATTTTCGATACCGGTAATAAAATATTATATTTTTTGCTCACACAGTGCACCGTCCCGAATACAAGCCAACTCTCTCTTTTATTAAAACTCTCGAAAATACTGTAATACAACTTCGTGATAGGATTTTAAGAGTATATAATTTTTAAGATGTTACATCTTCTTTCCTCAAAATGAAGAAATATAAAATTCTTCATAACTAGTGAGGAATTCATATTCTAAGAGTAAAAAAAAGAATATTTTACAGTTTTATTCTTATTAAAATATTAATTTTTAATTTTA
>CP135536.1:5416681-5495971 GCA_032402905.1 Khaya senegalensis
TATTGAATATATAAATTATTTTATATTTTAATACAAAATGATATTTTTGTCTAAATAAAATATAATAAAATTCATTCCTTCCATTATTCCATTCATAAAACAAAAAATATATATATCCATTACCCTTTTTCTTTCTTTCCTTTCTTCTTTCCTTTCTTTTCCTCTTTCCTATCTTTTTCTAAAAACAAACATAATCTAAGTATATTTGGCAATCTAATATATGGATATTTTTTTGTACTATTCTGGAGAAACAACCATAAAAATCACATTCATAGCCTTTTTGTTCTAATTTGACTTAACTATTTCATTCTTAGTCCATTGACTAAACTCTTTTATACTATTCACACCATCTACTATAACTATAGAAAAATTTTAAGTTTTCACACAAGACATCCAAACACATTCATTAATTGACTTAAGGAATGCTTTCATCCTAATTTTCCAATAAAGATAGTTATTTTCATCAAAGTATGGAGGGACAGACAGATATTGAGACTTATTATCCATCTAAGCACAATCTAAGGGACAGACAGACCTTGAGACTTATTATCCATCTAAGCACAATTTAAGGGTCAAGGACTGATCTTAAACTTTGATACCAATTGAAATTTTAATTAGGTTTAGACCCAAAAACATCTTGTGGGTAAAAGGTATTTCATATAAAAATTAAAAATAAAACTTATAAATTAAAATACATTAAAATTTATTAGATCTTAGATGAATCAAAAGTAGATAAATCTCTAAACTAACACTTTAATTCTATCAAAAACAAATCATATTTATAAATTCAATCAAACCAATTGACAAAGTAGTAAATAAAATTAAAACTTAAGAATTTGTTAACAAAGGAAAATTTTATGAAAAATTCTTCATAGGTTAAAAACCCTATAGGTTATCTAAGAGTCACCTAAAAATTTATTAGAAAAGAAAAACTTACAATCGATGATTTAACCGATAACAACTCTTGTAATTCCAATAATCAAAATTTTGATTATCTCTTATTTTTATAAATTCATGAACATTATGTTCAAAAACTAGAACTCCAGCCACCAACATCTTACAGAATTTTAAAGGCTTCAGTTAGGTTTTAGAGAAAGAAATCTATGGTAATTTTAGCTTTCATAAACAAATAATCACAAATCACAATAATGAGAATAAAATTTGTGATTATTAGAGTTAATTAAGTTCAAAAAGTTAGAAAATGCTTAGAGGATAGCACAATCTCAAGGGAGTTATAAAAACACATAAAAGCCATAAAAAAAAAATTCTAAGCTTGTAACTCAAGATGTTATATTTTCTATAAAACTACTCGAGTAATGGTTGAGCGGTTAGCCTAGGTAAGTTAATCACTAAAGCAAGTGTCTAGCGATAGTCGAGCACCAAACTTTTGTCCGATAACCGTTCAAGTACCAATCAAGCACTTATTCAGCGCTAACTAAGCAATAAAGGTTGCTCGAACGCCAATTGAACACAGATCAAGCATTAGCTTTCTGGCTTCAAGCCTTCAAAGTCACTCAAGCACTAATTAAACCTTGGTCAAGCACTTAACCTTAACATCCCCTCCAATGCCTTTATTTTAATGCTCTCAATCACTTATTTTCATACAACTATGGAAATAATTTGAATGTAGGATTTTGTTCACAAATGAGCTAACTTAAAAATTTTAACAATGATTCAATATTTTATTAGTATTAATTTTATTAATTATGATTTTGAAATGTGTTTCACTTATAAAATCACATTATATTTTTCTTTAAAGTTTAAAGTTATATCTTGAACTTATAAACAATTGCAAGTGTAATACTTGGATTTACTATTGAGTTAACAAATTTTTTTTTCTCATTAGTAGCATGTTACAAATTGAGCATGCAATTTTAAGAATGTAAATTTGATAGAGGCTTCACGATTCTAGAACTTTAAAAGTTTGATGTTTTAATTTAAAAGAATAAAAAAAAATTATCAATTAATAATTACATTTAATACTAGATTTGAATTTTTATAATATTTAAGCTATTATTTGGAATCTCTAAGTTCGAATATTTTAAATTACTTGATTCTTATAAAATATAATTTATGAAATATTAATTTTAAGGTTAGCATTTAAGAAGGCATCATTATATTTTCACAAAGTGTATAATATAAGTCAAATTGGAACATTACAGAAATCACTGCTGTAGAAAATACTATCGATTACATCCTGCTTAATCCAAATGGTCATCTCCTTGAATACTCTTTTCAAATTCATTGGCCTCATTGACTCTAAAATGCACGTTGACTTAATGTTCAAGTTTCATGGGAAGTATTTTATATGGCTACACTCCTTCGTGAAGGCCATACCCATTCCACAACGCATCTCTACCCATTCCATAACGCATCTCTTGAATTAGAAAAGTGGTGAGAGAAATGGAGAGATGTTAGTTATCTTTCCAATCTCAAGTTAAATTCGTAATGTATGTGAAAAGAAATGCTACCTCAATATTCTCAGCCATTCGGTTAGAAATCTACCATTTAACAGTCAAACTTTTTCACTCAAACAAAACTACACAAAGCTTTCAAATCATACTATCATATTATATTATATATATATATATAAATTTATAGTGATATTATGTATTTTATTCTGAATTATGCTCTCAGGACCTAAATTTTTAATAAATTTATCTACTTAATATACCAATAATTAAAAAAAATTACTGCCTTCAATAAGTGATATTTAATAATTATTTTGTACCAAATTCTTGAACTTTCAGAGCATGTGGTTCTCCAAATATTTTATTATATTTTTTACTAACAGAACAACCTTTTTCATTTTTACTACACATAAAAGAAAGGATAATGCAGGTCGAAAATGGCAGCCAGTTAAATAAAATAAAATAGAAGAAACTACTCATTAAGATAAGAGAGAAGATGTTGGGTGGTGGTTGGCTCCATTCAGTTCTCACGTGTCACGCTCACCCTCGCTCTCAACCCGCTTGACCGATTCCATACGTGCACAGTGTAGTAGAAATTTTTTTTTTAATTTGGGGTAATATCATCCGGACAGCTGATATTTTACAATTTTACATATAAAAATATAGTTTGTATACGTATTAAAATACTTTCTTCTCCTTCTCCTTCTCCTTGAATAAAATAACCAAATTATCTTTTACAATACTAAATTCAGTGGTTGGTTGGTAGGTTAGATTATATTAAAAAAATAACATCCACCCTTAGTAGATTTGTTTGTGAATTTAAAGAAGCAAATTTGCTATAGGGGGCAGTGGTTTAGGGAACTGTGTGATACCAAGGGACGCACGATTCGTTATTTGTAACAACACAGGAAAACAGGGTCTCCAATGTTATTATCTGAATTTTATTTCTTTCCCAAAATATTGGAAACCAACAAAATATCAACAATAACTCACAACCGTAACCATTCGTTCATCGTACTAGCAAAATACATAAATCGTCTGCTCTGCTATTTTTTCCGTATTAATTTTAATTTCACGAAATCCAGGTAAAAATATACAGGAGAACATTTTTCCTTTTCAATTTGTTTTTATTGAATTAGGTTTACGCTATTGAGATCAGTGCGACATCTAGACGAAGAAGATGAACAGTACTCTTTGTCCTTCTTCTTCTTGCTCCACTTCGTCTACATTTCATCCTCCATGTTTCACTTCGGCTGCTCGCAACTCCAAGTTTCCTCTGTAAGTCTTACTTTGTCATTTACATTATTTTGGTGTATGTTCTCTTGATGTTTCTGGAAATCACTTAGCTAATTAGACGAGAAATATGGCATAATTTGATTATTCCTTCGCCCGAAACTGCTCACAATTTTTTATACAGTTTTGATTTACTTTATTTCTTGAATTTTGGGCTTGCTTTTGACCGCACTTTGCTTGTACAATTTTTTTCAGACTTTTTAAATTTTTTGTTATTTATGTAATTTTGCTTATTATATACTTGAATTTAACTATTTATTTATAGTCGTTGTACAGCTGGTTTTTCGGCCTGCTATTGTTATTATTATTATTATTATCATTGTTATTTTTGAGCTAGTATGTTACACTCTCTTGTTATGCTACATTTGCGAATATGAAAATGTTAATGATCGGGATTTTGAGTTACTCCTTCACAGTATGGGAATTAATTGTGCAGAATTGTGTTTCATATCAATTGGCTCATGTTAAATGTTAACAATCAATAATATTGTAAAATTTTTATGTAATTCGATGTTCCTCTCTCTTAGGCTATTGCCACAGGCTATATGTACCTCTCAAAGGATGTATCGAACCTCTGGAATTCATATGGAGGCCTGTCTTAGTTCTAATTCCTCAACAAATTACATGGTTTCGAGATATTCCTTTGGATGGTCTGAAACACAATCTTTACTACCTAAGCAACCACTCAACAAATGCTTTTCATTTTTGGGAGCATTGGTGACTTCAAAATCTGAAGATGTCTCCTCAACATCTCTTATTGGTGAAGAAAAGATTGGTGTATTGTTGCTGAACCTTGGAGGTCCAGAAACACTAGAAGATGTTCAGCCCTTTTTGTTTAACCTTTTTGCTGATCCGGTAACATTATGGTTATCTCGTGTTATAAATCTTATGTTCCTGTGCCATTTAGTAAATAGAATGTTCATTCTTTTCTTCCTTTCTTATGAAAGTATTTGCTTTACTATTTTAAGACTCAGAGACTGATTTCATATTAAAAGGTTCGATAATCTATGATATTTCTTATGTCTAATTTATCTTTAATTTTTTTGTTTCTTCATGTGTAAATTTACATAAAGATATATGCATGGGAAATGTTGTGAGGAAGTAGCTATGATAAATGCAATAAAACATATATTCCGAATTGGGAATGCCACATTGTTTAAGGTTCACGTTGTTATCAGTTAGCCAGTAAAATAACAATTTTGTTACTTGGCCTTTGTTATGTGTGTGGCAAATGTTGTTCAAGTTTTTGATTCTCAGGCATGCCTTTGTGGTTGCAATGATCTTCAATCTTCAGATTATAGTAACTAAGAGCTAGTGTTTTGAAATAGTCCCTGAAGAAGTAGTACTGTTTGTATGCCATTGTAGAATTGACTAGGAAAACAAATGTTCTCGGTAAGTAATATCACTTTTTCGGAAAAGATCAGTTGTTGAAAGTGTCTAATCATAAGTTAGATTACAAATTGAGATGTAACCCTTTTTACTTTTTAATACTCTTTCCTGACGTAAACATGACCGCTAAATTGACAAGGATTGATGTAGGACATAGGGAATAGAAGATTTAGAGAAGATTAGAAACTTGATATTTCAGATAGGGGAGACAGATTTTGGGGAGGAAATGGAGAGAATGAGATAGGAAAGAGCAAGTAACAAAATAGAGAAATGAGATATACTCAAGAACACATCATTTATATTCATGTGTATTCCCTGCCCAAAACAATGCAGTCAGGGACAATTTATAGCCAAACGATAAGCTTAACCTATTTATGATAACCTAATCTATTTATTAATATTAACCGAATAGATACTTCAAATCCTTTTCAAATGGTTATCCCAATGTAATCAAATAAAATATTTTTAAATTTGATTCTTGATTCTGCTTAAGGGTATGTTACATAAGTTGTTCCTTAATAGACTTGTCTGCTTCCAATATTTTGTATATATTGTACATTGAAATTTGTTGGTTTCATGCTTAGGATGCTTTTAATTGTTTATTTTGAGATGCATACTTTTATGATGCATTACTTTCAACATTTTATTCTTTGACATTAATATTTTGGACTTTATCGAATTTAACAGGACATTATAAGACTGCCAAGGTTGTTTCGCTTTCTTCAAAAGCCTTTGGCACAATTCATATCTGTTGTTAGGGCACCCAAGAGCAAGGAAGGCTATGCATCAATTGGTGGTGGTTCCCCTTTGCGGCGAATAACTGATGCACAAGTATGACTGTTTGTTGGATCTCTCTCTTTTGTGTGTGTGTGTGTGTGTGTGTGTGTGTGTGGTTAAATCAGTTGGAGCTTCTTGATAGCTTGAATTTATTTCATTTGATCTTCTATGGTTTTTAATGAGAGGATGCATAGGATACATTGTGGTTTTGGTTCATTGGCATGCTAAAATGCAAAATTACAGGAGAAAGAAAGTATGACGGTTTGCTGATTAGTGCTTTTATTAGTAGAGTTTTTCATAAAATAATTATTGTTAAGCACATCTATTAGCTAAAATTGTGTAATTTCTTTAACAGATAAGTTTTTTAAAATTGCATTAAGAGAGAAATGAAGTAAAGTATTTAAACTAAAACATAAGGGCATTTTAGGCAATTTAACTGTTTAAAAATGCTCAAAAGGGTATGCTTCTAAAATTCAAAATTTAAGCCCAGTACAGGTAAAATAGTTTTTTTTTTAGCACTCCATAAGTTCTTTTGTTATAATTAAACAACAAAAAATTTGAAGAGAATGGTATTAAAAAGCTTTTTTGGCTAGTAGAGAAGTCACACTAAACAGTTATTGGTTTGATTAAAACTTAAACCATTACAAATAAGGCCTTCTTATTATCTTTTTTATTTTCTTATCTTTTCTAGCCAGAGTCTCTTCATCTGAAGTGCATAGAAAGCCACAATCTTTCTACAGTTGTACATTTTCCTACGCAGGATTTTTTTTTTGTCAACTGCTGGTCCATTCTTGATGTATATTTTTCATATTTCCATTTAATAACATCTTTTCAGTTTCCTATCAAATAAATAAATGAATAGATCATTATCTTTCTTTAAAAATGCATTGTTTCATCTCTATTTTGGGTGATTTGGCAAGGAGAAAAATACAGAACGATATTGATGGGTTGTGGGATCTTTTGGATTCAGTTTGGACTTAAGTCAAGATACCTCTTTCTTTCTTCATTGATCCAAATTGGAAAGTGGTTTTGGGATAATTTGTAAGCTTTTTGGCTTTGTATAGTATTTTATTTGATATTGTCTAGTCTGGTTTACCTATTGGGTTTTTAATTATCTTGTGGATGGTTGGTCTACAGCACATATGTAGCACTTTCATCACTATGTTATACAATTTTCAGTTTTGATGTAAAAAGGCATTAAAAGTTCATTATTGGCCTCCTCTTTTTTTGATGGTAGTGATATTTGGGAGTCCAACTGAATTTGAACTAGAAGGTAGAGGTGCCCAAGTGTCTTAAGAATTGTGGAATTAGAGTTACATATTGCATTAATAGACAGCTGTGGAAGTTTTCTAATGCTATAATGAACTAATTAAATTCACAGAATAATGCTAAGGGAAAGTGCTGTCATTTTTGTTTGTCTTCTGTTTTATACTTTTCCTTTCACTGGTTACTCATTTCTTTTACCCAGGCTGAAGAGTTAAGAAAGTCCCTTTGGGAAAAAAATGTACCCGCGAAGGTGTATGTTGGTATGCGTTACTGGCATCCATTTACTGAGGAAGCTATTGAACTGGTATCTTTTCAGAATTTTTCAATTCTAACGTATGCACGTGTTTTTCATTAATATGATCTATATGATACTATCACCTTTGGATATTGTTTTCCTACTCCATTGCCAAATGCGTACTCAATGCTTCACAATTTATACTTTTGTATTTCATTCACGTAAATATCTATGACAAATGATGATTAGTAATAATTTCACAATATTATATCTTTCCCGTGCCTCAGGTGACATAGTAATTCTAGTGTTACCTATTTAATTGCCCTATATACTAGTTGGCAAACACTGAAAAATTTGAAGACATTTTTGTTTTGATCACTCTGTATTAGAATTTTCAAGGGACTTCTGTTTTATGTTATGAGTCTTTTGTTAAGTAAACTACAACATGTCTGCATGTGCTACCCTTTATCTTCATGAAGTTACTTCTAGGGTATTTATCTCCATTGTATAAACTCAAGTTCATTTAAAAATTAATTTGTCTGGTTCACAATGTTTTCCTAAGCTCTGAGAGGGGATGAAAAATGTTATATTAAGCTCTTAGTGAGGGGAAAAAAATGTTTTCTTAGGCTCTTTGTGCTCTAGAAGTATGTTCTTGATCATTAGGAGATCTGAATCCAAATCTCATAAACTTGGATGGGTTTAATTAATTGATTTTTGGGGGTGAAATTACTTTTGTGAACTTCTTCATGCTGCAGAAATAGTGCTTCAATTGTTAGAATTATTCTTACATGCATTGTTGAGGTTTTGTCATTTTGTTTCAAATTTCTATTGTTCTTTGGGTATCGTTTTATCTTATATTTGAATCATTATCTTATCATAAAATTATATTTGAATCATTTAGTAGCTAGATTCACGAGTGACTGGAAAAGGGCATTCCTTTTCATTTTCTGTAAATTTTGTCAGCTATTTCGATCGATTATCCTGCTTTAGTTGTCCTTTTATAAAATATTAGAATACTGGCTATAACCCAGTTTTGTTAATAATCTAGATTTTGGTCTGTGGTATCAGTTGATGCGAAAACTTGGTATATAAATATAAATATATATTGGCTCAGAGAAAAACTTGGTATAAAACATTTTTTCATTCTGTAGATTAAAAGTGATGGAATTACAAAGCTCGTTGTGCTTCCACTTTATCCACAATTCTCAATATCAACTAGTGGTTCAAGTCTTCGACTCTTGGAGAGTATATTTCGGTAATGGATGAAAACAAGCTGTTACCATGTTATTATAGGTTAATGATGATTTAAATCAATTTTTTGAAAATTTAATTAAATTTTATATATTTTTTTATTTCTTTTATAGGGAGGATGAATATCTAGTTAACATGCAGCACACAGTTATACCTTCCTGGTATCAGCGTGAAGGATACATCAAGGCCATGGCAAATTTGATTGAGAAGGAGTTGCAGAATTTTGACTACCCTGAGAAGGTTCATTCTTTGGATTACCCCTTTTCTTTTGTTTGTTTGATTGTACTGCTATTTCATGGCCATATATGATGTTAATGATGAAGTACCTTGATTACCTTATCTTCAACAATTTTATTATATGTGTAGTGAATAACAGACTCCCCACCTCCTCCCCCCCCCCCCTTTTTTTTGTTTGGGGGGGGCGCGCGGGTTTGTTGTTTGTCTGGTGAAGGTATTATGCTTATAAAATCTAATAAAACATACAGAGCACTAACCCATAGGATCCCATCAAAACTCCTCAGCTAAACATGCTTGGTCAAGAGCATAGGTACCACTTTTTGCACCCCTCTAAAAAAATTCTAATGAAGACATCTATAAAGTCCTCATTAGCAGACCCTGTTGCCTATTTTCCTCAAAATTTGGGAAAGTGGCCTGGTAAGTTTTGTGCTTCTTATTTTGTATAACTTGGTTGCAATGAATTATGGGAAACTGTTCTAGCTTAACTCCTAGAATGATGTACCACAATTCAAGTTGGGGATCTTTAAATGGCTGAGTTTTTTGTGGTATGTTTCTAGTGCTGTGAAATCTGTGGTCTCCCTATATCTTGGTTTACTGATCTTTTGTTGTGCAAGTAAGAAAAGAGTTATTTTGAATTGAGATTGCTTGATACAGGAAGAGTAAATCTCTTTGGGCTTTTCTATTCTCTGTTACAGATATAGTATCTTTTTTTATGCCTCATCAATAACATGTACTTAAAGTTGTAATATGTTCAAGCTGCTGCCCAGAAATGATAAGAATCATGCTAAGTTTATGAACATTTTTAAACTAATTTGAGCATTCAGTAGTTGGGAACCCATGGGGCAGGAGTTGGAATCAGCAACTTCGAATTCAAGCAGCAGAGGTGTTCAAACTGTAAGTTAATAAGATGATATTCAAGGGTAGAGCTGTTATGAATGGGGCTGAAAGTTCGGATTTTCTGCAGATTTGGCTAATTTGGAGGGTTTTCATAGGGAACTAACTGCAGCTGGTGAGACTGAGATGCATGGGTGCTAAGACACAAAAAGCCAAACCTTTTAGAAATCCTACTTTGGTGATTAATTGTGGCCCATTGAACTTGCATTTACTCAATCTTAATCAGCTTTTGTTTTGCCAGTCATTCCTCTGTCAAAGTGACTCTATGACCCTCACTACTTGCAGAAATTTGTGTTCACAAGTAAAATTGAAATCTAGAAAACTTATGGAGATTTCATTTTTATATTCTTGTCATTCAATGCGTACTATAGAGGTATTTAGATCTGGCTTGGCAATTATCTTGTCTAGCATCTTTATGGAGCCTTTGGTGGCACTCATGTCTATCTATCAAGTTGAACAAACTACTCACCTTATTATTTTCTCCATCTCATGACATGATTTACTTGTATTGTGTGTGCTGTGTCTGTTATTTCTTTTAATGTTTGCTTCTGCTACTCATTTTATAGGTTTGTGGCCAAATAATTGTAGAGCTTCTCAAGCTTTAATGGTATTAAAGTTTGTTTTCTTTGCTCAATGCATAGTAGGACTCTTCCAATAAACCATTGAATCATCTAACTTAAGTTGGCAGCTGCCATGAGAATAGAGGCATGATGACCATATTGCTGCTCTAAGTTGGCATGTAGAACTGTTGGAATCTGAATTTTGGTGTTAGAGGATCTGAGTAATTCCTTTTCTTTTTTACTTTGTTTTCGAACTTTATTTTCTTAATTTTTATTTAATTCCATTTTTGAGCAAGACATGGAAGAAAGCCAGTATATGATACATGCCATCATAAATTCCTGTCCATTAGCACCATAAAGGTTAGCTTGAACTCTTGATCTCTCACAGTGTGACTTGGCGAGCCCCTAAGCTGGCATTAGATTGGTTGGTCATTGGCTAGTATATTTTTATTACTGTAATAAAATATTTAGTTGTCTGAGAAACTTGTGCATATTTAATTCTTTTTGTTGCTTTAGAAGCTTCTTGCATTCATACACATAAGCTCAAGGATCTGAATGATACTTTATTGTACTGTGATATTTCCCTTGTATAGTTGCCAGCAGCCCAGCACACTTACTGCAGAATGTTTATAGGTTATGATATTTTTTAGTGCACATGGGGTGCCACTTGCATATGTGGAGGAGGCTGGTGATCCTTACAAGGCAGAAATGGAGGAATGTGTGGATTTGATAATGGAAGAGTTAGAAAAGAGAAAGATAACTAATGCCTACACTCTTGCTTATCAGGTAAGTTTTTATTTCTAGAGCTATACTTGTTGAATTCTTTCTGTCTTGATTTCTAATTATAGTTATTTAGTGGTAATATTGATGAGTAATGTGGGAAAGAGCATACTGGAGAAAAGTGAAATACATATTCTTGAGATTTTTCTATTTGATTTTTTATTATCTTTTGTACAAATGAGGAAAAATTACGGGACAATGCTTTATGTAATTACTTTTCTTTGTCAGGAGGAGTGAGATGTAAGTACTAGGAAACAGTATACCAAGTTCAAAGAGCATACTGATGAAGATCAACTGGTCTTTTTGTCCATGCCATATGTATTGCATATTATTATTTTATTATTATGGTATCTCTGTTGATAGTTTTATAAATTTTCTTACAGAGCAGAGTTGGGCCTGTGGAATGGTTGAAACCGTACACTGATGAAACAATAATAGAGCTTGGGCAAAAGGGAGTAAAAAGTCTTCTTGCTGTCCCTATTAGGTAATATTGTTGCATCAGCATAACTTTAGTTATGTCACCTGATACTCTTACTTTGGTCTAGCTGCATATCTGCTGCATGCTGATAAATAAGTTGGTCCTTGATATAATAATTATGACTACTATTTTTTTTTTTTTTATTGAATTTAAAGTTTGGCATTTTATTCTATTTCTTTATATTTATGCTTGTATGTGTTTGACTTAACAGTTTTGTCAGTGAGCATATTGAAACTTTAGAAGAGATTGATGTCGAGTACAAAGAATTGGCCCTAGAATCTGGTATAGAGAAATGGGGTCGTGTCCCAGCACTAGGATGTGAGTCTACCTTCATTTCAGACTTGGCAGATGCTGTGATTGAGAGTCTGCCTTATGTTGGAGCTATGGCAGTGTCTAATCTTGAAGCTCGACAGGTATCATTATTGCTTTTCTACTAAGTTTTGGAGGTAAAAGTACTTGCGGCCAACCCATATCGTTATCTGATTGAATGTTTGGGATTTTTTCTGTAGTCTTTAGTTCCGCTTGGTAGTGTAGAAGAGTTATTGGCAACATATGATTCAAAACGTAGCGAGTTACCTCCCCCAGTGACAGTTTGGGAATGGGGTTGGACGAAAAGTGCTGAGACTTGGAATGGAAGAGCTGCTATGCTTGCAGTGCTAGTTCTGCTGGTCCTAGAAGTCACCACTGGAGAGGGATTTCTGCGTCAATGGGGCATACTGCCTTTGTTTAGATGATTAAGAAGATCAAAGCTCTTTCTCTTTCTTTCTGCTCATCACAAATCAAGGGAAAAAAAAAAAAAAGGGAAATTAAATAAATGAACAATTAAAAAAATAAAAAACACAGAGGATTAAACAAATTGTAATATAATGATTTTTTAATGTCTAAACTAGATGCAATCTTCTTTGATTGATTACACTGTAAAGTTTTGGCCGCTGTTACCATCTGTGTCCTAGTTGTTTAATGCTTCAATTGGTTGGGAAAACTGTTCTTGAAATGCTTGTATAATTGTAGGCATTTTAATAGCGCAGGATGACAATTATTAAAAAAATTACTACTTGCTTTCATTAATTGTGTAAGATTTCATTTGGTGTTGGAGTAAAATAATTTTTAAACTAAATTTGTTATGGGATAAAAGTATTAGATAAATTTTAGTATAAAAATAACTGAATTTCATTAAAAATTAATTTTATTAAATATATTTTAAATTTTATTTTTAAAGTTAGATAAAATTACTTCAATGGTAAACTAAATCAAGGTTGCTAAACTTTTAAATGATGAATTATTTTTTTTGTCAAAAAAAAAAGTGAAAAATTATTATCAAATAAAATATGAGTTAAATTTTATATTATTTTTAAGATATTTTAATATAATTTAATTTGTTAATTTTTATTAATTATATTCGCGTTTCATTTTTTGAATGCTTTAATTAAAAAATAAAAAATAAATTAGTTCTTTTTTATTTTATACATAAGAAATGTAAACACTCCAAAAACATCACAATGTTATTTGCACCAAATTCATTTTTTTAATTTAAAGTTAAAGTAAAATACATTTGCACATTTTTATTTTATGATCTAAATTTAAAATAACAAGATAAAATCAAATTCTAGTTATAATCATGACCATGATTGATCATTGCCTTTAATTTAGTTTTTTTTTTAATTATTATTATGTCAATTTACAAGTGCTGATTCTCATAATTAACTATTGACCTGAACCTAAGTTTGATAGGCAATGACATGAGTTTTTTACAAGCTAATATGTAGCAAAGTGGACATAAACCATTCTTTGGAACTTAATCGTGGATTGTAGGATACGTTCCATGAAAGGGTCCATGTGGAATGTGAGTAGGTTCCATGAAGGTCAATGACATAAAAACCTAAGCTAAGCATATTTGGGGGACCATTGCACAAAAATAAAATTTTATTTAATTGAGTTCGTAAAAAAAAGAAAGATAAGTTCAAATCATAATCTAATTCATATTGCAATAGTCATTTATTTAAATAGAAATCTTATTCATTGACGTTATTATTAGAAGAGTGCTGGTTTTGACTCCGAATCTCAAAAATCAAAGTTTCTTGCACGGAATTGTAGCAGATTGAAGCAACAGTGTCACAATAGGAATCTCATCAAAGTAGTTCGGATTTGTCATGTGGCAACTAAACTTTTAGTCCCATCAATAATTTGAGAACTTTATTGGGAGATTGGCTAGGGCTTTATTGTGGCTATCATAAGGAAGCAAAATACATCACAATGAAAAAAGCTTGAAGGGTATAACTAGTTAGTGGCCCTAGTGGGAAAATGAGTTCCTCAAAATAAGCAAATTGAACTACATACCTGGGATCTCATAAACAACGCTCCTTCACAAAGGGGATGACAATGAGAACAAAGTACTATTGACTTAGTTTTTGTTGCTGAACCTTTTTGCAGGATATGCGAGCTGCCTATAGGAAATTCATACAGAATTTACGTGGCCTGATATCTCTTGCTGAGACTACTTTGACTTTTTTTATTGATATTTAACTCTTATAATATTTACCTACCTCAATACATATCAAAATAAAATCATAAATTCCTAGATCAACATATAGATTAACCCTTTAATCTCTGAAAACCCTTTTAACTTATTATAATCTTTAGATCAAATTTGACTTTTAAGAATAATTGAATTATTTTGAATAATTCATAGGTAAAATCTTAAATTATAGTCTTTTTAAAGAATAAACTAGATAAATTAATTTTTTTAATTTGAATCACTTAATTATGATATTCATTGGAGGTTTAAACCTAGTTCACAAGATAGAGTAGAAAACAGAAATTTTAAATAAAGAAGATTATCCTGCACAGAAAATTCGGGACCTTAGTTAGCTGGGCAAATAAACTTTAAATCTAACTTATAAGTAATTGTTTCGAAGGTTTTAAGTATATTATAATTGCGACTCCAATAACTTTTTCTTAAAAATATCTCTATTTTTTCTTAATTTAAAAAAAAACTATAAAAAGGTCAATTTACTTTAAAATATTATACTATTAACCACCATTTAATATATTATCTATTTAATTTGTAGTAAACATCTAAGTCCAACTTTTTAAACTTCAACAACAGTCTTCTAAGTTGTAATTCAAGCCTTAAAATACTTCTCAAATGAAAACCTTAATTCAATATTAATAAAAATATATTTCAATACACAAGTGCAAACTCTTGTCATTTAATCACTTCTCGTACAACGGAATCCCATAAAAAGGTCTTTTCATTATCATACAATACATAATCATTTTTCAATATCAAAATCAAGTTTAAACCATCACCAAACATTCAACTAATATCTATTTTACATATTCAATCCATAAACTCTTATTTCAACATTACATTTCAACAATTTCACATCCACAATTATCATTAAAATTCACAAAATAAAGAATTTTTAAAATCATTCTCAGATAAACAGTAACCTAATATTTTTAATTTTAACTTAAATAAAAAATATGAAATAAATCAAGAAAATTAAAGGTTAAAAAATGCATACCCAAGGAAATAACAAAAATGTATTTTTTATGATGAAATCCCATTATTTGATTTTAGGTGCTTGAGATTCATATAATTTGACTTAGAAGTTTCTAAATAAAATTAAGGATGTTCTTCAATTATTCTAAGAATTTATGAATTTAAGCAATTGGGAATGATTTTGTAAGGTCAATCTTGCAAGAAAATGATTTAGAAATGTTGAAATGTTAGAGAAAAGACACATGGAAAAACGAGAGGAGAAAGGAATTGAAAATGGGCATGTTCAGGTGGTGGAGAAGAAGATGAAAAAATGAATTTTTAAATAATTATGAAAAATATAGTTCAAGCTCCAATCATTTAATTACTCAAAATTCTTATCCTATTCTTTTTTCTACATTTGGATCCTCTCATTAAAATACTTAAATAAAATAACTAAAAAATAAATTTTATACTTTTTCAAAATACTTTCTTTATAAGATTTTTAAAATAGCAACTTTGTATTCAACAAAAATTTATAGTAAATAAATAATTAATTATATAAATAAAAAAAATTAAACTCATAAAAATAATTAATAAATCTCAATAATATAAAAATTAATTATGAAATATGCACATGCATGAAAATGCAGTTTAAGTGTAAAAAGATTAAATTATTTCCAAGATTCAAATGATAAATTTTAAATATAATTTTTAAAACTTTAACTAAAAGAGCAAGTATGGGAATATATATTTCCTAATTCACTACTATCATAAATATTTAACTTGTTACTTCAAAATTTTTTGTTGTCTTAATGTGTTCTCCTGTAGTGCTATGCATGTATGTGTTATGAGTGTTAATGAATTCATTTTCTCCACCCATATTAAATCTTTATATAAATATTAATTTTAGGGACCAATATCTTATAAATGACTAATATAATTTAACTGAAAATGATCTTACAAAGTTAAGAATGTAAAAAAAATATTATTTTAATTTAAGTTACTTTTCAATATTTTGACTTCTAAATGTAAAAAATGAGGTTTGATAAATTAAAAAGAAAACAAAGAAATTAAAGTATGATATTTTATAAGTATGTTTTGTTTTTAGAATTTTTACATTAGTATCCAATAAAAGTAAATCATTTCACACTAGGTCATTTATTAACATTTTTTCTCACTTTCTTGTTCCTCCTACCAAATTTTTATTTATCACTCAATTGAGCAAACCCTATTGTAAAATCCTAATAATTCTTGCATGAGTCCTTATACAAATTATAGGTTGTTTAGTTCCTGATTCTTCTTTAATAATATAATTTTGATACAATCTCACAAGAGAAAAAAAAAAAAAACAAATACTTTTCTACTTGTTTTAAAATGTATTCTCAATTATTTTTGAAACTATTATAAGTCATATTTTTTTAAAAATATTTATAGTGTCCATAGCCTTACAAACAAAATTTTGGCATCTTTTCAAATTTAAAAAATTAAAATGTAAAGAGCATATTTAAAATTTTTATCGTTGATACAACTAAACGGACGCCATTTCATATGCAATAATCTTAAAACAATTCTTTTTACTGCTACCTTCCTATATGGACAAACAAAAACCTTCGTTCATAAGTTTGTGAAATAATTTTTCATGAATCGTTTAGCAAAACCTACCTGGATAATTAAACAACGTATTTTGCAATGTCTATGTAGATAAAAAATAATAATACTAACTTTTAAATATGTTACTATAAATGATGTCTCTAACATATTTTATATACAAAAAGTTTGTAAATAAAAAAAATTATAAGTAAAAAAAAATTTAAAATTTTAAAATTAATAAAACAATATCGTATATATGACAAAGATAAAAAATGGCATTTCATAATGATTTCTACATAAAATAATTTTGTTTTTATCTTGAAAAAGGTTTCAAATCAAATTGTGTCGAAAATTCGTAATAATAAAAACTCGCACCTCCCACCTGAAAAGTGCCTTTTATTAATTCTGTGTATAGAAAATGATTGTGGGGACAAAATTCTATCACAACTTTCTTTTATATATATATATATATATATATATATATATATATATATATTTAATTATGATAGATATTTTTGTACTGAGAGAAATAAAATCATGTCACAAGACCCCTGTCACCAAAGACCATTACTACCTCACAAAGTCTTTAAGTCCAGCAAGCCCAAATTTTGTGGGATGGTTTAGGGGTGTAGATCTACATAAGAAGTGATGCAAATTTATAAATGGTGCAAATCCTCATAAATGTCCGCGAAGTTCTAGATGCCCCATGAGTGACACTTTCCTGTAGGGTGCCTGTGTCATGCAGATTCTTGTGGAAGCCCATAAAACGTTAAACGCCCCACACAGTTGTGCAGAGCCAATGGGATGCCCAAATGATCCTAGGCATATAGATGTCTCTGACGAAGAGAAAACTATTGAGTACTAGTGTACAGTTCGATTAGTGCAATATCCGATTGGCGTAGAACTCACCTAGTATGCATATCTACGCAGAACCATGGCAAGGCATAGTGCAATTCCCATATATTTCTGGCGTTGATATGCCTAGATTCTTCATGTATAGTTCGTATTCCATGCAATGCCCGTGCAAGTCCTGTGTACCACATAAAACGTTTCACTGACCGTGAGTGACAAAAGCTCGAGATTTTGCAATTCCACCAAGGCTCTGCCACTACCCTTTGCATTATTGTTTTGCTCAGAATTTTATATATGATTAAATTATGGAAGGATTTTTCAAATTGCTCGTCCAGAGGCAAACAGCAGATGTTAATCATCTAGCACGGCGCAATCGACGGACCTAACGACTATTTCTGTTTTGTGCAAAAGCACATCAAGTTTAACTTTGGACATCCCACATGTAGACCTTTAGAAATACCAGTACAGTTTTGGCAGACGAAGACACATGACCATATCTCCTATGACACAAAGACCCTGAAAAGTAAGACCCGAGTACAAACTTACTTTCAGTTAAATACTGACAAAGGTCTTAGGTATATACAGAATTGGACAAAGAGCAAATTCACATTTCGCAAAAGGAAAAGGACCTATACAAAGCCGTATCGAATATGAAACAAGTTGCACTTAGCATGCAAAATCATTGAAAGGCCTAAGCAGTAGAAACCAAGTAACCTCTAAAAGGATTTCAAACTTCATCTTCTTTATTTTTGAAATAAAGTGAAGATTAAGGTAAAGCCACACAAACATGCGCATATAGATGATGAATCTGAAATTAACACCAGGTATGAGCTAGAAAACATACCACTCAACTTCTTATATCGGCTTTTATGCTAACAAACTTGCATAAAAGACAAAGCAAAGGGAAAATATACAAAATAAAAGTTGGCCAGAGAACATACGGTGTAAAGATAGTTACAACAAAAGGCCAACGTGAGAGAGCTGCAAAAAAACCATCTATGGATTACAATTGTCTCAAGTTTGCTACAAGAAACTAATCCCGAGGCTATACATCGAACATGTCGTTGTGACTACTCAGTACCTCAGGCTCTCAAACCTTGATACTTCAAATCAAAACCGCATGAACAAGCTTGGTAACCTTAGCAGAAAAATAAAAGCAAATATACGTCTATTCGGATTTTTCATTAAAGTTGAGAAAAATACCCGTTACTCTCCAAAGGTTTGGCCTAATTATCCACTTGCATTCTACTATTTGAAAAATAGCTTATTATCTTCATAATTTTATTTATTTTTTTATTTTATCAAACCGTCAGTTTAAATCAGTCCGTTGAAAATGCAAAGTGATTTCAAGTTTGGCATCTTTTTTTACTTTCAATTCCAAGGTATGATTCTCAACAGACCAAATCGGATGCCTAATAAACTAATTTTCAAATAATAGGGAGCAACTGCATAATTAGATCAAACAGAAAATCAAGCGAGTAAGGAGCAAGTGAATCATTAGACCAACTGAATCGAAAATCAAGCAGGTAATAAAGTTTCTTTTTAAACAAAAAAAAAAAAATTGTAGAATAATCAAACCAAATTTTAGGAGGAGTATCGGACCAAAAGTGAGGATAACGTAAACTTTCCACAAACACAAAGATAAACAACCAGAGACTCCTCCCCTGTAAAACAAACTATAACTCAAAAACTGTTTATACAGTTCCCACAATCATACTTCTTAAATACTCTCTTTTTTTTTTTGTCAATTTTTTTTTTTTTTGTATCATTTAAGATATTTTTTATCTGTGAAACCAACTCACACCTACATTCAAATAATTAATCAATAATAAATATATCATTTTGTGTCAAAGTAGATGTAAGATAAAAGGTTATCTACGTTATTTCTATACAAATAAAATTTAGTGACAGAATTCAACTATGCTTTTAACAGTTATCTTCTATGTTCCTATTAAAACCATCATTTCTCGTACATTTTGAGTCCATGGTGAGATAAATAGTAAATTACACACACAGATCTATCCAAGTTGGAGAATTGAAAACCCAATGTTCTAGAGAAAGGTAATTTTTGGGTATGAAACAGCAATTGTTAGCTATTATACATGCAAACACTAAAGTCACAAAAATACTATTCTTTTTAATAACAATTTGACAAAGACTGGGACTCTTATCTGATTTGATATTCTCCACTTGCATGAACCTCCTTGACCCTCTTTTCATATTCATCTTCTTCATCTTCTTCTTCCACCTCCTCATCAATGTCTTCCTCCCCATCATCTTCTTCTGCTCCCCAGCCGAAGTTCTTGACCAGCCTGGAAGATGGAGGTTGGTTTCTCGCCTCCCCCACAATTTTCATTATCTCCTCAATGCTTTGTAGACAAAAGCTTGGGTTTTCTCTCTGATAATAAATGGCTTGAGCTGACTCCGTTAGCTCCCTAGGCAAGTTCTTTAAGAACCATGGATGGTTCTTAATTTCTTTAATTGTAATTCTCTGCAACATAACAAAATGAAAATTGATTTGGATACAGATTGTATGCCAGCATAGTATTACAAAATCAGAGAAATCAACAGCCAATGATGGTACATTACAGCTATGACTTCATCACACTAGAAGAATGTCGGAATTACTTCACTAGAATGCATAATAGATTAATTGACCAATGCCACAAACCAAACGTTTCAAACTAATATCAGATGTCCCAGTATGTACATTTCCCAAGCTCATAAACATGGCAGATGATGAATAAAGTATATTCCACTTGCAGGAAAGCGAGAAAGGCAACACTCATATTTTTGTAGCATAAGACTGCAAGATCAAGGGTTCTACTTTCAAAAATAATTTGTATCCTAGAAGGAGAAAAACACAATGTTAATTGTTGTTTTAAGATGAAAACACTAGATATACCTAAACCTCAATCCAATAACATACTAGCAAGGTTCTTTTACTTTGACATAGAACAATTAGCTCCATCAACTAAAGACTACTACTTTTTTCAACAAAGAAAGGAGAAAGCCCTGCAATCTTGAAGATAGGGATATTTATCCCAACAAGCACGAAGGCTTGTATACTTACAAGCTAATCACCTTTGAACTCAGCTACGAACCTCATCTATACAATCTTTATTCCTTTTGGATGCCGCAGACATATCAAAACTTTCATTGCATTGATGTTATTTGATTTATCAGTATTTGAAGATCTAAAATCTCTATTAGAGAGCAGTGCAATCGACTGCTGCTTAGAAATTAATCAGATCTTGATTTGCCATCTCTGCAGGTGTAGAGCTTATCCTTAACTTTGATAGTACAGTAGCTAAGTTTTCTAGCAAACACCAAATTTTACTTGACATCAAATATTTACCAACTGTTCGCCCACTTATATTTGCCAGCCAATGGAATCATTCCACAGTAGCTGTGGCTTAAAGCCAAAGTATTTCAATCCCAAAAAAAACCCAAATCACTACCATTATTTTACCATCAAAAGTTTTCATTAGTTTTAAATTTAGAAGGTCCACATCCTTTGTCTTTTCAAGTACAAAACCACTTTAGCTATTCCAGAGATCAAAGCCAAAATAAAAAAAATTACTTCACCGTCTGAACAAGAAACAAAAGAAAAAGAAAAAAGAAACCTTGAAACAAACTAGCAAACAGCAATATTATCAGCAAAACAAAGACAATTCACAATGCCAACAACTTAAGGTCTCTCAAAGCCAGCAAATATGTCTGCTAAAGCATTAATTCTCCTTAAACTACAGTAACAACAAAAGAAAGAAGTAATTACATAAACTCAGTTAAATTGAAATTCAGACAAGATTGGATGGAGGCTAAAGAAGAATCTACTAGAACCTTCTAGAGAGATCCAGAAGCCAGTCACACATTTACCCTTGATAGTGTCACAGGATTTCATAACGTGGTTCGTTGAAATTACAGAACAAAAAATAGTGTAACTTCAAAATTCATATTTACCCTGGATGAATTTGCAACAAATATGCGAGAGAGTAGGTGTCTGCAATCTTGAGATATGTGCACATAGTCTGGGATTTTGTACTGAACTGCCATTATTTTCTGCAAAGATAATAATAAGGAAGAAAAAAAAGACTGCTGAAATAAAAGATTCAATATATCTTTAAATATCATAGAGTGGGACAATTACTTACCTGAATTGTTTTCCTGAAATTCTTAGGGTCCTCTTGGTCTTCGAAGGGGTATGCACCTACTAGCATAACATAGAGAGTGACTCCACATGACCAGACGTCCGCCAGCTAAAAAAAGCAAGTAATATATATTAATTACAAAGACATTTTCAAGCTCAATGATATTTTATCAATTAACACTGTCTCTATATATACATACAGACATACATACATACATATATATATATATATATTACAGGCATAGAACATTAGTTTAGTCATAGAAGTAAAAATCAATATTTGTACTTAAGCAATAAAACCAACACCAAAGTTTTCTAACGTATGACTTTGCAGTGAATCTGTCAATGATTGCTTTTTACAAATATCATTTGTGAAGCTCTGGATATCAAAGAGCCAAAACAAATTGACTGCACAAACATTTACTTTTTCCTTTTATTCCTTACCTGTATGCCCACCCCAATCTTGATCTGACTAGGATTAGATCTCAAGGTTTAATTTTAGAACATAATTGTCCACTAGCTGTAATTGGACCTTAGAGTGGAAACTATTATATTGAGTTTGCGCAAATTGAAATAACAAATATTAGCAGGCCTAAGAACTTCTCCTGTTGATCATTATTTTACATAGTTCAACCACTAAGCAAGCTGTCAAGGCAGGCCAGAACCCAGACACAATGAAGTGTCTATAAAGTTAGTGCTAAGTTAAAGAATTAACAGAAAGGTATGAAATCAACAATGAACAATAAAAATATTATCTGACAACATGTGGTAATGGCTGGCATGTGCATTAAAGCCAATTTGGTTACAACACATACAGGGCAAAAGTAATTGTCACTTGGACTAAAATGCATAAAATTTCTTGGTCTTAAATAATTTAAAGTAAGAAAGGCTAACTTTTGAAAATACCATAAGAAGGTTGATACAGTTAAAAGAGATAAGTTTTGTGTATCAAAATATATTGAACTCACACACATCTTAGTTAGTACCTTCCCCCTTTTTTGGTTATGTATTAGATATCAAACTCAAATGTGCATTAGATCCAAGGGTGATCATCGAAAGAAAGAAACTTGGCTTATTTTCTTTTTTTTTTTTTTCTGTAAATATAAAATAAGAAATTAAAACACAACTTACTTTGCCATCATATTCTCTTCGAGAAAGAACTTCTGGTGCTATATACGCCGGAGTTCCAACAGTTGATTTTGGTCTAGAATGCAATAGAGAGGACTATTCCACAGGATAAAAAAAAATAACAAACAAGATAAACATAAAGCTAATTTTGATAAGATCAATGAACTAATTTCAATTCAATTCCAAACCTTAGAGTAACCAAAATCACAGATTTTCAAACGTGGGGCAGCACTTCCATCTAATAGAGTATTTTCCAGCTTCAGATCTCTATGGCATATTTGCTGCAATAGAAGAGTTCTTTTTTGGTACTGTAGTTGAATATAGATAAAGATCAGATTTATTATGTTTTCAATAAGAATTACCATGGAATGGCAATAACTGACACCGGAGATCAGCTGCTGAAAGAAATATCGAGCCTGCACGAATTAAATTAGGAAACTGTAACAAATGAATAAAGGATTATAAACACAAGTGAAAGAATAAGCTAACCAAACCTCATCCTCACTGAATCTACCAGCATTGCAGATTCGATCAAACAGCTCTCCGCCGGCAGCATACTCCATGACAATTGCCAAATGTGTGGGAGTCAAAACCACCTGAAAATTCAAATCAGAAGGGTTGAAATTGGAGATTGCAAGAAATTTTAATTGTTAAATAAATAAAGAAGAAACACTAGCCTCCTTGAACCGGATAATGTTTGGGTGTCTAAGGGATCTGTGATTTATAATCTCTCTAGCAACATTCTCGTCTATCTGCAACCACAGAGGAAAAAAAAAAATACCATAATATTATAAAATTCCACTAGTTTTTCAGCCAAGTAAATTGCAAGAAAGAAATTTCCAACAAACCTTGTGACCTCTTTCGATGTATTTCATGGCAACAAGCTCTTTAGTGTCCTTGTGCCTCATAAGCCTTGCCACTCCGAAATTCCCAGCTCCCAAATCCTTGACAACTTGATATTTCTCCATCCTTCACTATGAGCAAGAAACCAAACTGAATTTCTTAGCTAGCTACGTTCCTTTGTTTAAAGAGAAGACTCTGGTTGTGGGAACGGAATGACAAGATACTCTTGCTTTTTATTTACAACAGACTCGTCATTTGTTGGATTTCTGAACTAAGATCCAAATCTACGTCAATTGCGAAGTAAACAAGTGAAAGTGAGAAAGTGTGTATCGTTTTCATACAGAAGCGCACGTGGATGGGAGGAGTAGAGTACGCCGACTGATCAATAATAACGTATTATTTTACTTTTATATTGCATTTATTTATTTTATTTATGGAATATTGCGAGACGAACAGCTTGAATCCAATCCAATCCAATCGATCCCTGGCTCCAAAATCAATCTTTCTCTTCATCGTCATTTACTATTGCTTTCATTATTTGTTATTGTCATTTACTATTACTAATACTACATTATGGTGAGTTGGATCTCCAAAATCGGCGTTGTGCTCGGAGACGCAACAGCGCGGGGTTATGTTGACATTTTGTATTCCGCTTTGTTAAAACATCAACTCGCCGCTGTCGCACTGCATCTATTATTTCGTCCGCTCTTCTCTGCTGCAACTTCTGCTTTTAGGGGGTTGGCTACGTTACAGGCAAGTAACGTTACAGCTCCAAGTACAAAATTTAAAAGTATAAAGTAAATTTTAAAACGTTTTATATAAAATTTAAAATATATAAAATAAATAATAAATAGTATTTAAAATATTATAAAAATTAAAATATCAACACAAAAAATAAAAAAAATTATATATCATTTTTCATGCATGTATAATAGATAATTCCTTCTTTTATTATCACTTTTATTTATTTATTTATTATATTTAATATAATCTCACTATTCATAATTTAGTGAAATGACAAGATGAAACCACATATATTGAATAATGCTATTCAGTTTAACATATATAAGGTTCTAACATGACCCTACTAAATTTTTAAAAATACTTCATTGAATTACAAAAAAAGTTACTTTGATTCATTTAAAGTCAACTGTGGAGAAATAAAAGCATTCTTTTACTCAGAAAAAAGAAAAGAAAAAGTTATTATTGTTATCAAATTACTTTAATTTTAATAGTATAAAAATATGATACAACGTGTATAATTTTTTTTTTTTTTTTGGTAATTTTTGATAAACAAACAATGGTAGTTTAACAACAGTGACTGATAGCCAAGGGGTGGTGCGACTGGTATGATACCACTATTTATTTATTTTAGTTTATATTATTTTTAAAAGTTTTGATAATTTTAATATTGTAATTATTAATTTCCCTAATTCTTAATATCAATTTTGTTTTTTCTGCGTCATATTTTGATCTGCCTCCTCTTCTAGTTCGATGCGGCGTTACAAGTAGCAGAGTATTATTGTATTATAATCTAATACATATTACATCACATTGAGATATTGTCAAAATTAGAGTACTCAAATGATAATAATCCTTGTTGTTATTATTATTACTATTATTATAATAAAATTTATTTTCGAGATTTCAAAAATTTTTATAATTTTTTAGTAAAATTAATACATAACTCCCTTAAACTTGAAAAAAATCTAGATTACAAAAACTTTATTTCAGAAAAACTAACTTATATTTCCTTGATCTTTTGTTGACTAACATTAATTTCTTACAATTATATAAATAACTCTAGTTAAATTAAAAAAAAAAAAAAAGCATTTATAATAGTTCTTTCAACATTCGAAAAGTTGTTTCTCTATTTTTATGTGTTTTTGTGCATATTTTCACTATTACATTCATTATATGGAGCTCTCACTAATTTTTTATGCGAGTAAAACTTCATCTTAAAAATAAAACATATTATCTACATAAAATGTTAAGTAAAAAATTTTATATCAATAGTATAAGTGTAATTTAGGATAATAGTATATTTTTGAGATGTTTATGAAATCTAATTTAGCTTATGATTGTAATTTTAACATTAAAAGGTTTTAAATTTTGTATAAGAAAGGTTTAAATTTTGTATTAACATTAGTAAATTTAAAAATATGTAAATCAATAGCTCCCTAGGCAAAAAGTCAAAATTTATTTTGTAAATAATAACAATAAATAGTAATTAATGAATACCTCTCCTGAAATTTGTTAAGATGTAGCTAAATATAAAAATCACACATACTTTCTATGAATATAATAAAAACTATATAAAAATACAAAATTACCTTTGAATTTTTGAAAACATTAATGTAATATTTTTATTATTTTTATTTTATTTTATTTTTATCAAATTAACTTATTAAAAACTCGAATGTATATAAAAAAAATTTAAAGTACAAATTTTATTTTTAAACAAAAACTTTTATTAATAAAAGCAAAACGAAATAAATTTGCTATTTGTTTATTTTTATATTTAAAAATATTATTAACAATTAATTAAAAATATTTATTGAGAATAAAAAATAAAGACATGCATGTTTGATATTTATAAGTAATAAAATATTTCAAAAACTTTTGAAAGTATAAAATTATATTTTATATTTTTAAAATGGTAACAAAATACTATCTTTATAATATTTTAGAATATTTATCACCTATAAACATCAAACATGCATGTTTTTATTTTTTATTCTCAAAAATATTTTTTAAATAAATTATTAAAAATATTTTGTAATAAACAATTAGCGAATATGTTTTATTTTGTTTTTATTAATAAACTGTTTTATTAAGAATAAAATTTATACATTAAATTTTTTTATTAGTATAAATATTTTTATTAGTAATTTTATGTATTCAACTTTTTAATAAGTTAATTTTATACTGAAAAATAAAAAAAATATATTATATTGTTTTAAGGAGTTAATTATGTATCTTCTAATAGGATTTATTATATTAAGGGGAGTATTCATGGTGTTTACGTAAAACTCTATATACTTGTTATTTTAGCAAACTACAAGGGATGTATCTGTTAATTTTCCTAACAATTATAGTAACAATAAATAAATAAATAAACAAAACTTTTTTATTTATAATTTCTTAAATTAAATTAATAGTATAAGATTCATGAACTTATGCTTGCATTCATTAAATTTAATGATTTGATTTATTTATGTAATTACAAGAAATTTTAATAAACCCTACGTGTGTTATGTTATAATATCCCTTTCTTTTATTAGAAAATTAAAGTTTAATATTCATTTAACGACAAAATTATATTTTACGTGAATAATTTTTGATGTGTTATTTTACTTGCATATATTATTGATATGATTTAAAAAAATCAAAATTAGGCCCGGCTGCTATTTCATTTGAACAATGCTTTAGAATTCCCCGTTCGTTGGCAAAATTATAGTTCAAGTTATTTTTAATAAAATATTTTATTACAAAGTGATATTATCACATACATATTCTAAAATTTTTACTTTTAATTTTTTACTGCTCAGATAGTCCAAATTCAAAAATGATCACTTACCTTCCCTGGAGAAGGCTCTTGTTCACCCAACAAAATTCAATAAAATTACTTTTTTACCCTTCATAAACTAGCCTAATTTAATATAACTACTATTTTACTCCAATTACATATTCACCATTTCTCATAAAAGTCAGACATATAATTAGTTAAATTTCATTTTGATTTCCATTGATTACATTTAATTTCAATTTGCATATTTTATTAATTTATTTTCTTATAATTATTAATAATTATTTTATTTATGTAACAGGATTAATAAAATGGTCTATAATTAAAATCCAATATTCATTAGTGAAATCTAAAATTAAATATAAACCAGTTGTATATTTTATTTTATGAGAAATGGTTAATATGCAATTGTGTTAAATTTATTCTTGCATGAAAAGATAAAAAAGTAATTATATTGAATTATGTTAGGTCATAAAAGGCAAAAAGATCGTTTTCTCAAATTTTTTTGGTTCCATGACAGTTCACAAAAGGTAAGTGATCATTTTTGGATGCTAATCATATAAGTGATAAAAATTAAAATGGCAAGGGAGGCATGTGATAATACCTTAATTAATTTTAAAATACTTATAATTTAATTTACTAATATGAATAATATAAGATTAACAAATAAAATGGCATAAATCTTGATCCTTTCTAGCATACACCCATGTAATTATTATCTCAAAAGTGTTGCCTTTAACATCATATGATAATAATAATAATAATAATAATAATAATAATAATAATAATAATAATAATAAGAAGCTAGTGTTGCTCAAAATAAGAAATTATGTTGTTAAGAAATTTCTTTTTTATTAAAAAAAAAAGTTATAAAAAGAAATAGTAGTAATTTGCCATTCTTAGAATAAAGTAACGGATTGCAGAAAACTTATGAAAAATATGTATTTGTAAAATAAATAAATAAATAAATAATGAATAGCAATTTGTTTCAAATATAATTTTTCTTTGTTAAATAAATAAATAAAAATTGTGCGGGATGAGAAAAGACTATCATCTACACTTATGTTTACCATAAATTGCAAATGCTATTTTCTCAAATCTCAATAAAGAAAATTGTTATGGGTGGAAAGTGTTATTTCATTTGAAGATGCCATTCTTTTGCTATTTTACCTCAAATATCAATGAAGGAAATTGAAGTTATCCCTTAAATATAATTAGAAAAGGCTCTTTTTTCTTTTTAATGTAAATCCTTCAAAAGTTTTTTATTACATGAATATGCCTCTTTTATTATTATTATTGTTATTATTGTTATTATTATTATACAGCCAGGAAAGAAGCCAAGAATTTAGTTTAGTGAGGGCAAGTACAAAACACATGAGAAGCTACATATAAATATTTTGTAGCAATTAAATTTATCTTAATAAGACAATCAAGTTTTTCAAACATGACTAGCTTGTATTCCGTATATAAACTTAATTGCTGTAAAATTTTCTTTTATGATTTTATTTAAATTTTTTTAAAAAATCTTAAAGCACACTAATAACATAAAATTATTATAATGTATAATACATGAAACACATATATGCATAATTTATTTTTCTTAAATATTTTAATGTCTATATTTGTTTTATTTTTTTTAAAACACACTAACAAGATCAAAAAATATATATAAATAATTTAGTTTACCTTATACGATTTTACATTTGAAATTACAAATAAAACTACATTTATAAATAAAATAATAAATTTAATTTGAATGACGGAAAATAAATTAAAGAATGGGTAATTACGTTTTACTGAAAGACTTGTTAATAACTAGTAAATTATTTAAATTATTCTATGATTTTTTAAATTCACAAGGAAATTTTGAAATTGACCATCATCAAATGGAGAGGAGAAAGGTCCTAAATAGCCCCTTTGAGTTCAATATACATATATTAAAAAAGTTTGTTTCGTATTGAGAACTTGTGAATGTGATGTGATATTACAAAACCATCATATAATGTTGTCTACATGCAAACACGATTACGGTCATAATGACTTTAAACTGTGAATTTGTAATATCATCTAGCACTTACATCCCTGTTGTAATGTTAGTAGCTGTGGATATTTTGTATTTTGTAAATAAGATAAAAGGAAATTTTTATATTAAATTTATGTACTATTTAAAATAATCATGTAAAAAAATATGAGTTAACTCAAAAAAAAAAAAAAAAAGAAAAAAGAAAACAGTGGAGCAAATATTTATTTTTTCGTTATTTCTCAAATCAGATGAACATAATTAAAGTGCTCAATCTAGTAAAAGAATGTGTTTAGGATGCATAGAAGATCATTAAGAAATTAGATGGAAATAACTATTTTAATGGAATTAAGAGGAATAAATTTAAGTTATAGCAATTATAAGGACATGACTCTTAAAATAATATTTTAGAAAAACAAGCAATAACTAACACAATAATATAGTACAGGAAAAACAAAAGAAAGTAAACAAGAGAAATAATAATCTATAAAATAATTTTATTTGTTTCAAGTGCATACAAAATAAGGAGATGTGGTCTCTTTTTATAGTTAGATAATCATAACATAAAGTAAATATAATAGTAAATTAATAGATAATGGACTATATGTTCTTGAGAGTTATGAAGAGATTAAGAGATGTATATTATAATAATTCATATTAAATTATTATTGGAGGGATTAAGAGTTGTAAATTATGAACATCCATATTTATTTTAATTAATTCATAACAAAAATTGTTGATTTTTAATTCAATCAATTTTTTTATTTTAATTTTTAAGAGTAAAAAATTTTCATGCAATTTTCATCAAAACCAAATCAAACTATTCCCAACCCTAATATTAATTATGCAAATTATTATTAGATTAAAGTTATAATTTATGGCTTTAAAGCATTTAGTGTAATAAGATTTTCTTTTAATAAATTTTATTTACATACACTATTGAGCGCGCGTGTGCACACTCACACACACTTATAAATCTTTATTTATAAAATATATAATTTATGTATTAGGCATAAGATGTTAATATAAAAAGGCATAAATGACAAGTTCTTTATAAATAAAAAATTGTTCATGATCATTTAACATTTGATAATGTAAGATTGTAGTTTTTCTATTTTAAATGAATGATTTATCTTAATCATTGAAGTAAACACTTCAACTAAAAAGGTTAGTGTATATTTGTTATATATTAAATTAGATTACTGTAAAATAAGACTTAGTTAAATAAATGTTATTGATTTTAATTCACATAACCTCATATTAATTATATGTATCATGTGGGTGATATCTTTTCATTATCTAATTATATTCTAGTAATAGTTCATAGTGCATCAAAATTTATATTAATATAAATATGAATCATTAATCAATATACGTTAGACTTATTATCACAAATTCCTTCATATAATATTTAATTTATTCTAATTAGAGATTTATTATTTTAGCCATTTATCGATATTCGTTTAAAAACTCGAATACAAATTGAATTAGCGAAAATTTTCATCTTATGTACATCAAACCAACAAATTTTGTCTTAATTATCATTCGTTTCTACATGTAAGCAACACATAACCAAATCTGTTTTAACATATAAGACGTGATTAATCTCGTATTTATATACCATATGAATTATATACATCTACATTAAATTCAATCATGATATCTCAAGTCAAAAGATTACATTGTACACTAATACAATTATATAATAAATCAATGACTATATGTAATATCATGTGATTTATCATTTTGTGTTCATGTTTGAAAGATAATTCTCTAACTATTAATCCATAACAATGTCTTAATAACATGATTTTCGAGTTACTTATACTAATATCATAATATGATATTCACCGAAAACATTCAATAGGCCTATTATGCAAAATTATTGTCCGTTTAATATCACTTACGTAGAAAATAGTTATAATAATATCATTTAATGATTAAATAAATTATTCGAATAATTCGTAAACATACTTTATTTGAATATATGATAAAATAAAATAAAAATAATTTATATTTGCAAATAAATAACTCTTTCTTTCATTAATAACAATCATAAAATTGTATATATACAAGACACAATGTCCCTAAAGTCGATAATACAAATGGCTTTTAAGGTATATCCTAATAGTGTTTATAGTTTAGTAGAGATTACTGTTAAAAGTGAGTGCAATGACATGCTCTAAGCACATTTTTACTGTTTTGTTCCTGAGAAAAATGCTTTTATACACATAAGAGTTGCTAAAAGGCAAATTTTGTTGAATCAAATGCATTTTCATTGATATATTGCAAATATACAAACATTCACACAAGATATTGGCTGTAAAAATATGCGTGTGTGGGTATGAGTGTTAAAAGAATTACATGGACAGATGTGTCTTTGTCTTAAATTAGTACTATAATAATAAGGCTACTCGAATGGCTTCCCACCTTATTTTATAATCACTTTTGAGAAATATCATAGTTTTAGTATTAAAAGTGTTCCATTTTAATATTTTTAAATATCATTCGTAATATGATAGACTATAAAAAATAATAATTAGATATGTTACCCCTCATATAGAAAAACATATGTGATGAAAATAGAATTTATTTCTCTTATATAATGAAAATAATATTTTTAGATTGTTTAATTGAGTAAAATTATGAAAATGCATAGTCATACTTTAATAAATTAATATGTGATATTGATCTTATTTATTTGAATAAATTTACTTAAAATATCAAAAAAATGTAAAGACTAAATTATACAGGATAACATGTTTTATACTTCATGTTCAATTAAGATATTTAGAATAAAATAATTAAATTATATAGTAATATTAGTCATAGATAAGATGATGTCAAACTATTTATATTTTTGTTACTTGGAAATCATGATGTATTACTAGACACTGTTTATTACTTGTAATATTAAAATAAAATTTTAGTGTCACTACTAATATTACGAAATCTTATTAGATTGTACATTAAAATCGAAAATAATAAGAATATAAATTCATAAAATAAATTTTGATATAAATAAAGAATTTTAAATTCAACTAGAATTCTTTATACTATTTGAATATTAGGATTGGCTATATCTATTATGCAAAGTTGGGCTAAATTTGTTTATATAAAATTTATTAAATATATTATACTTAAAAGGAAGACCCAGACATAATTGATTTGGTTTAAATCAAAATTCTAAAATAGTATTATATGTGTCTATGTGTGCTCATTATTTTTTATCAAGACATGTTTTTTTTTAAAAAGAGAGAGAGAGAGAGAGAGAGAAATATAGAAAAATAGTTGACATACACAAAAAAACTCAAGAACTAGTACTCAAACTTTTTTTTTCATCACGTGAATATCATAGAGATATAGATGTATTTGAATTTGTATTTATGATTTGACAAGTCAATGAACACATATAGATATGATTTCTAAATCTTTTTTTTTTTAATATACAAAGCTAGTGTTTTATTGCAGAGATTTTAGTTAACAATCGAAAAGTATTTTATATTTATGTTGTATGTATGTTCTAATTTACTTACCACAATTCTTATAAATGATATCCTTAAAATACGCTTGCTATTTAGACGGTGGTTTTCATGAATACTCCTAAATATGCTAAATATTAGTGTGGAAATCCCAAAAAATAATGTCACTAAAATATGAATAGAAGTATTTAAATATAATGTATTTTGATATTGTCAATCTCTATATAAAATTTTATTTTAAAGTCTCTTAAACAATACTTACTAGAATATTATTTAAATTTTGAAAAAAAATTATTTGTCATTCATTTTTTATTTGTTAAAATTTTCGTTACAAATAAATATTTATTAGGTTATTTATCCTTATATTTTAAGTTTTGAGTGTGACAGAGATAAAATTATTAAAGTAGGTTAAACGTTCTCTAATAGAAGGATTTTTTGTATAATTTTGTGACTGTGTAAATAGAGAAAACATGTACATAGTTTTAAGTTACTAAATAAATTGTTGACAATGAAACATTATAAGTTGAAATTAAGGTGAAGTAATAAGATTTAAAAACTTTTTTGAGACTGTTTAAAATTTTATTTATAAACTTTAAATTTTGAAAATATCCAAACTATTAAAATATACGTCAAGTAGCGACTCTAACCTAAATGTCAAATATAGTGATAGCAATAACGATTCAATTAATAAAATTATATCTAGAAACTTTATATTTGATGATTCTAAAGAGTGGCAACTTTTGACATAACTCGCTTAATCAACATAAATCCGACATAAATTTATAAATTTTTATTGACATAAAATGACATAATTATTGAATAGATAAATATGACACGATATAATTAATAATCGTATAGGTTTCAAATTTAGTATTCTTAACACGTAAATTTATTTATGATACAATTAATTATTTAAATAATTATAATATATTAATTTATTTAAAATTTAATAATTTTATTTTATATTTTTTAAATAATTAATTATATTTATTATATTTTTAAAATATTTAATTATATTTAGAATAAAATTAATTAGTATTCATATATAATATCATAAATATTATAAAAATATATTATAATATATAAAAATATATATATTAAATAAATAATACGATTATAATTTATTTAATTATTTATTAATCATATCCGATTAGAATTTTTAATTCTTAACACTATTGAATAAGTCAAGTTCTATTTTAACTTTATTTAACACAACTATAATTCGATGCAAATATAACATAATAATCCAAATTATCATTTATAGTTCTAAGTCACAATTCTCTATTTATTTAAAAAATAAATGATTAAAACACTAATAATAATAATCGTTAAAATTTTTAATAATGCTTATATATAATTAAATTTTAAAGATATTATTTAATTGTAGAAACAAAAACAAAAAATTTTATAAATAAAGCAAAAATCAACAAATAATTTTTATATTACTTACATTAAAAATAATTAAATAAAAATAATATTTTTTATAATTATACTTTTATTAAATTATAAACTTCTCGTAATAATAAAACTATATATATATTATTTCCCCGTTTAGTTGAATGCATTAGCTTTGAGACTCGGGTTGTCCTTTTATTTAGACCTTTTATCTCTACTGTGTTACCAAAAATAATAATAAAAATGAAAATAATAACAGTTAACATTTCCATCATTAAAAAAAAAAAAAAAAGAAGAATAAACTATTAAGAAATTTTTTTAAATTGCAAATATTAGTCTCAACAATTAAGAATCCCAATTTAATGATCTAAAATTGCTTTAGTAATCATAACTGGTAAGAAACAAGAAAAGGTTGCAATTATTCTCTCACTCCACAGATCTCTTGGCATCTGGTAGAATTCTAGTAAAAGGAAGAAAACAAGAAAATTTGAAAAAAGTAAAAGAAAAAAAGTGCATAATTTAGTGTATAATCTGCAGCCAATTGCAATTAGAATGAAAGAATGTGGAATTTGCTTGTTCACAAAATCCTGAGTCAAGCATATAAACATGCTTGTCTGTCTCAACCATAAGAGGAATGGATTAAAAAATTGCTAGATCCTGGCCCCTGCTCCAGAAATTCCAACCAAACAAAACATGCACTTTCTGTACTCGGTATGTATGGTAATGGTAGGTTCCTACTCTAAAATTAGATGCAATGCAAGTGTAACCTCAACACCTGTTAGTTAGCCTTGGATACTGAATCAATCTTCCTTCCACTTGTTAACATATCTTAGAAAAGCATTAGCAGGATTTTCTCTCGGTGTAGCCCGCACGCGTGTAGATCTCCGTAGCACAGCCTCCTCCGCTGCAATCTTTTCCACCAACTTCTTTGATCTCTTTTCAAATTCCGAGCTGCAGAAACATATTTAGAAAAATTTTTATTAAATTAGGCTCAATGTGAACAAATATATTAGATGCTGACTGACAAAAACAATCAATTCATCATTGCATGTATGCATCAAACTTGTACAAGGATAGATATGAAAATAATATAACATGCAAGTAATTTCTTAGATGGAGAAGAAAAGTACTATCCTAATTCTGGCTGTGTATTCAGTCACATGGGTGATTTCTACATAGACAGAATGCAGATCGAGAACTTTGGTAATTTTGAATCACTGTAACAGGAGACCCAATGATGGCAAAAAGCTATACCAGCAATTTTTATACCGTATGAAGAACTATACAACTTGCCTAGCCTTTTGATCAATTAACCCTCACACAAATAGCAAACAGAATAATATCTGTCATCTCCAATCCTTTTTAACACCCTCATAAATAAAAATATTGAATTTGGTCCACAAAATGTTCATCCATTGCAGAATTGACCAATTAACAAACGTTTGGCAATCTCAATATCTTTTACATCAACAGATACCATTTATAATCAACTTAAAGAAAATGGAGCTGGGAAAGGTAAAGGTGAAGGTACTAACAACCCTTTGTTTGTTGTTAAAAAGAACCAACTCACCTTAATTTGAAGTAAAACTTTTCTAGTTGTTTATGCAGAGCCCTTTCTCTCTCACCCTTGCAATTGAGAGAACCCATCAATGCATCAAGCTGTTGTAAAAGGTAAGGGAGAATTAGTAAGTATCAAGATAACAAACATAATATATGTTCAGCAATTATTACCTCTTCCTTCGAACTATAGTAACCCCACTGCTTGGAATCAGAGCTTTCAAGGAACATCCTCCCATCGCGTCGAAACCACCAGTACCTGTTATATTGCCTGTCTTTACCCAATGGGTTGCTACTTATGACCCATTTCTCTATCTCCCGTTCAAAGTATTCTCTCTGTGGTATAAACAATGTCAACAAATAGTTGATGAAGCAAAACAAAAGAAACAGACTTCACATAGACGAGAGAGAGAGAGAGAGAGAGAGAGTTCAACCCTTTGGTCTTTACTTCTCGGTTCTGTTGCTTCCTTTTTCTCATCCCCCAACTGTCTCATTACTTCTCTACCGGATAATGTTTTTCCATTTGCTAAAGGTACTTTCACATCCACTTTCTGCCTTCTGGTCATCTTTTTTGATGCAGTATCCAAATGCTTACCCTCACTACATAAATTACAAGTTTCAATCAAGCTAAGTCTAGAGAGAGAGAGAGAGAGAGAGAGAGAGAGAGATTATTCTCCATTAACTTTCTAAACACTCCTCATTTGTTTGGTAAACACATCACATTGTCACAAATTACAAAATTATCTTCTGTTCAGCTATTTCTTCTGCTAATATTCCACATACAGCCACAATGGTCATCAGCTCAAAAAAAAAAAAAAAAGAAAAGAAAAAGAAAAGGAAACAAACAACCGGCCCGCAAAGTCATAGTAAAGATTATGATTCTTCAGTTGGATGTAAACAAATATCTTTGATAAAATCAAAACTAGCACATAAATTTGTCAAAGAAACTTTGAATATATTCCAAATTAAGTTTTAGAAGAAAAGACATTGTTTAAAATGTTAGATATTTTAAAAAGAATTATGTTGGTGTATATACTTCCACATTTGAGGTAAAACTTCTACTTTGAAACAATAGTGATAACAAGGGGTGCTTGAAAAATTAGTTTCTCAAGGTGGAGGTAAGGTTGGTTTCATTGAATTCTAATCTATTACTTACAGTAGATTCTTCTGTTGAGATGAGACTATCTCCCCAATTTTCTTTTCTTCTATTTCTCCATTTTCTCTGCAGCAAATATACTTTGAAGAAACATGCAAGTTGCTTTCCATGCTTTCCGAAGTATATCCATTCTGAGACTTCAAATGTTCCTTCACTTCTCTTTCCTTCCTAGCTGCTTCTAATGCTTCTTCTCTTCTTGTGGCTCCAAGAACCCGCCGTCGTTCAATATGCTCATCCAACTTCTCTCTTATAAGATCAGTTTCAAGGGCTTGATTAACCAATTCCTTTAAGATTCCCAATTTAATCTTGGCTTCTAATAGACTATAATGCCCCCGCTTAATAGTTGTCATACTGGAGCAAAATTCAGGAATGTTGATATTTTCCAAAAAATCACATAGATATTCTGTCCAATTGATTAGTGTAATCTGAAAAATAAACAAATAAATAAGGGATCACCAGGTACACTACTGTCAAGCAACATTTGCAGTTAGGGACCAGAAGAAACAATTCTAATTATGAGAATGAAAACAAACTTACATAAGGACTTTATTAGCAAAAACACATTTTCCTTATAAGTAGGACTGTTTGATCTTTACCTTTCGCTTCTTGTTTTTTATATGAAAACATTCACCATTGTCTTTCATGAGAAACCGAAGAAGAGCTGAATGTGATTCCACAATGAGAGCCAAATTACCATCTTTGTGGCAGACAGCATTTTCAAAGTCTTCAAGAGAAAATGGCCACAAGTGCAGCAGCCTACTAAAAGAAGAACAAAAATCCCAAACCATCAAAAGATCCCCAACACAATCCATTGGAATACTGAAGTCCCTTGAAGGCAAGGGGCGATCAGTGAAAACCGGATCATCTGCACTATGCTGCACCAACAGGTCATCAATTGGATACTTGACAGGTTCTTTGTTTACCTGATCATCTTCCAGAAATCAAGAGAGTAATCAGAGTTAATGTTCAATTAGAAATTAACAAATTCACAACCTCCTAAACCTTATAAGCCAAGTATTCAATTCAGAAAGCAAATACTAATACAGAAATCTGCTGCAAGCAGCAGATTTGACCTCATGGTAGCATAACAAAGAAAATCATTTATACACAGCATAAAAAATGATTTGATTCTTTAAGCTACCTGTTATAGAATCCAGTTCCATTGATTTGCCACACAGTTCCTTACTTCCTACTTTGCTCCGTTTACATTTTCCAGATTCTTCTTTCACCTCCTAAAAAGGAAAATTATAAGAACATGCACTTAATCCATTAACCAAGCAGATTCAAACTATATAATTACCCTAATATTGTTTCTTCCTTCATTTTTCTTTCGCTTCTTGCAGACCACAAGTCCATTCTGGAAGAAAATTTTGTTTCTTAACTCCTCTGGAGGGTCAATTGAGATTTCATGTCTTCTTGACAATTTATCATGAAGCACCCAAGGAAGACTTCGGTATGTGGATTCCCGAATAAAAGACTTCAAAACATTTCTACTAAATGGAAACTTTTTCTTTACAAGATTTTCTCCGTCCAACAAGCCATTTTCCATAATTTTCTTGTTTTTGTCAAGCCATGCTACCTCATAATGGGTTATGTTGTTATCTGCCTTCACAACCTTCAATATTTTGCATGGATGCAGACCATCATCCTTCCTTCCATACCATTCAGCACCCACAAACAAGCATTCCTGTAACTTTGTAGCAATTGTATCGGCAAGATCTTTCAGGGAAAGCATACCTGCCGAAAATGACAGGCTACTTGATAAATCATACAGAAACTGGTGCATATTGCAATTTCAAGTGAATAAATGACAGATAAAACCAAAAAAAAACATTAAAATGACCACAGAAAGAGCAACACATCCAAAAATCCACAGCAAGGCAACAGGACTTATACCAATTATGTCCACATCTCCTTTATTCTTAGGAATTCCTTTTCCCTGATCAATCGTTGCAGATTCATGATCAACTCCTAAATTGTAGATTAATTCTAGCACCAATAGAAGCACAACCTCTTAAACCAGTCACTAAAACACTACTTTCAATAAGGTTACACTAGTTGTTTAATACACTCACACTTTATCAAATCAAACCACTTAAGTACTTTATACCCAACAAAATCCCATTCCATTCACTAAATCCATCAAAATTATCAATAAAAGTTAGATATTGTGGATAATGAGATAGGCAGAACATTCCTAAATATTATTAGAGTAAATTTAATTGTGATAGGTGAAAAGGATCACCTATGCTAGAAAACCAACAACTACTTTCAAATGTATATAAACATTGTGTAGGAGCATCTGTTTGTGCACGTATTGAGTCCACTAAAGGCACTTTGGGCCAATGAGCCACAATGCAGGTGCTAATCCCCTCCCATCCCTCAAACTCTCTACCTCCTAATGTCATATTGATGTTGGAAAGATTGCTGAATAAACTACAAGAGGAAGGGCAGAAACAGTCAAAGAAATAAAGGGAGAAACCAAAGTACTTTATTCAATAATAATCTACCAATAATATCAAGTCTATTTCCAAAACTGTAAAATAAGGTTCTATTATAGTGGTCAACCCCAAATAAAAAGAAAAATACTACTTCAGAAATCGAAGAAATCAAATAAGAAAAAGTATATTAGGAGGACTATAATATGAATCAAAGACCTGACAAAAATCTTGATAATAATATTAAATTCCTAAAATCTTAATAACAACACTTTTTGATCCCCTGTTATGCACCAGATAAACTTCCCACCTTCTGTTGAGGATTTTCATATGGGTCTAAAAGTAGTTATTAAACATAAACCAAAAAGGGATCCACCCAAAAAAGTAAATAAACAAAAAGGATCATATATTATTTAGGGGGAAAAAAAGAATATCCAGTGCTCATTTAGCTGCAATCTTGCTTACAGGTTCTATTATTCACATAGCAGCTCATACCAATCAATCTGCATGTTGCCTTACTCAGTCCTATATCAACTGATACACTATAATTAACTTATGTCTCAAATCTACCAACCAATAATAAAGAACAGACAGCATAGGCCCTCAAATACTATCTTCTTCATAAATTCACTAAAAAACCCACATCAAATTCAAGCATATCATGCAATATATGCTACATGTATTAAAATCCCTATATATAGAATTTAAAATCTTCAAAGAAAGAATTTAAAAAAATAAAAAACAATCTGTCATCATGATTCCAAATGTTACTGAACCTAGACTGTGCAACTATATATTAACAGCACTCAACTGAAGTAAGAAAGATTGTGTCATTTAACAAAATCTCAAATTCCCATTGGCTAAGAAAAAACTCATATCAACATGCATTTGCAGCGAAGCAACATTGCGCAGTATGTCTGCACTTTCAACTTTAAAATGGTAGGTCTATATGTTCAACTTTAAAACAAGATCTGTTATTTAAAGCTCCAACTACATCAGGCTATCACTAATACAAATCCAATTCTCCACATCGAGACAGATTTGAGATTATGTAAGTAACTAAATAAGTTCTTGATATTGTTTTCCAAGATTTGTTGAACAATGCTCTTAAGAAT
Organism: Khaya senegalensis; assembly: GCA_032402905.1. NCBI lineage: Eukaryota > Viridiplantae > Streptophyta > Magnoliopsida > Sapindales > Meliaceae > Khaya > Khaya senegalensis. The sequence goes on from CP135536.1 coordinate 5,456,992, forward strand.
TTTATCTAAGTGCTTCATTCCCAAACTAATAAATAAAAAAATAAATCAACAATAAAAGGTAGCTTTAAAAAATAGTGCCAGGAAACATATAGCAAAAAAGTACGAAAATTAATCATTAATCAAGTGGAGACAAAATTCTCACTAAATTGAATGATACGTAGTGCAGTTGCCACTAGCTCCTTGGGAAGCTCTTCAAGCTTCTCCGCTGCACGTTTTTCTGATACCAACGCCTCTTCATAGGTCAAGTTAGTTTTTCCAGTAGATTTACACACCCAAACCCTGCTGCGATATAAATTTATCCTGTTTAAATATTCTCTGCTCCATTTTAAGGACAACAACCAAATGCAAATGACCCATTTACCGTAGCTGTATGAACATGGAAGTGACAACACTTTCCCTATTTATCAGATAAAAGCTCCACTCCAACATAATCCACCAAATTCACTTGGTAGAAAGAATATCATAACAAATAGAACATTAAATCAAACTCATTTATCTTGTTAACAGTTTTCTCAATATACAAATTCCAAACAATAAATAACAACAACAATTAAAAAACTATATATCAGAAAAAGGATACTGATAGTTCCGAAAAATCTCTTTTGTAAAGCGTACTTGGTATACAAGCTCCTGTGGCTCCAAATCTCGAGGAGGTTCCATCAAAGTAAAAGTCTTTCTTTTCAACAAAGGCATTCTAGAAACCACCCCAAACACCACCAGTACAAATCCCACAAAATTATCACAAAGCCGATATCAACAATTAAGTTCCTGTAACAAATACATTAACAAAATGTTCCAAGAAATGTATATGTATATTTCAGCAAGTACTAAAAATGCATGTTGACTTCGGAAGTTAGAAGATATGTATATTTCAATCCAAAAACCCTAAAAGAAAGATTATTAATGTAAACAATCTCACAAAAAAAAATTGAATAGCAACACAACAAAGATATTACTAAAACTTATGCCAAAATTGTACAAGTATAATGTTAATCAGTTCAAGTAGTGTAGCAGAAAACAGAAACCGTAGAACAGTTGCGTTTCGGTTCAACTCGATCATTTATTTATTTATTTATTTCCCTTCCTCTACATGCGTATTCATATATATAAACAATTAATAGGAATTAAATTTATTTAGTTCCTCTTTTTTCTTTCAATCTCCGGATATTTTCATGAGCCAAACAGAACAGGTTGCTATAAGAATAGAAACCCTAGAATGTTTTGTTTGGGAATCCCCACACCAATGAACAGAAAATGGCGACTGAACAAGCGACCGCCAAACAAACTCACCAACCAGCAGTTCTATATTACAAATGAAACGAACATTAATACATATTTCGATCTGGCATTCAGCAATAAAACTAAAATCACAAATAATACTATAAAATATGCTCCCGCCACAATTAAATTTATTCATTTTTGTGGAAAAACAAAAAAAAAAAAAAGAAACAATCTTTCAGAATTAAAAATGAAATTGAAGAGAAATCTTACAGTCAAAAAGAAGTGATGTGCGAAATGTATGCAATGGAGGCGAGAGAAGAGAAACAACGGCTTTTCTTCTTAATTTATTTATTTATTTAATTCTCCTCTTTTCTTGAGACGAAGAAAGTTCTCACGTTTTTCTCTCTCTCTCTCTCCCCCTCTTCCGTCCCTCGTTGTGGGAAGCAAATTAATTTAACGTATGTATAATTTTGCATTTGCATTTAAGTCCCCATTATAACTATTAATTACACTACTGTGCCCAACATGTTTATAATTTTCAAATTTTTCCTAAATAAGAAGTAATTATACATTCTAGGGCAGTGTATGCGTTATCAGTAGTACTTTGCTTGAAATTACGATTTGTAAAAATTTGCAATATGTTTTATCATATCGAATCTATTTGTATTAGCATTACATCGTATCTAACCTTTTGTACTAATAAATTTTTATTTCAAAATGAATTGATGTAATGGACAATGGGACATAATGAAAAAGTATAATAATTTAAATTTATCTACAATATACCTACTATTTTATATTTAAAATTTTTAATTTTTTATATTATAAATTTTTTTATTGATTAAATTTGATATTAATCGTTTTAAATTATTTATTATAATTTTAAATTTTACATTAACAGATATAAAATATATTAAATATATATTAGTAGTTCTCGTAATAAATTAGTTAATATTTTAATTTATAATTATTTATATGTAAATTATTTTATATGTGATAATATTTTAAAATATTATAATATTTGCCACTTGAATTCAATTATAAATATTTGATAATATTAATGTTCTCAATACAATGGTGCCTATATAAACTCTCAGTTCTACTTCCAATACGGTTGTAGATTCGAGTATGGGTAAAACATAAATATCTGAACAAGGAGTAAAATCGGCCTAATATGTTTATATATACACATATGAGCGTGACCATAATAGTTTTACAATAAACTTGAAGTTCTACTCCCAATATGAGCATCAATATCAGGGCTTATATGGACATAGATATCAACTCTCAATTATACTCTTAATAGAGAGGCATAGACATCAAGGTAGGAGGAGTATAAGGGCACATTTGGTACGTAGTATTGTACTGCATTAAAAGTACTAATTGCATAAATAGAAGTTAATATATGTTGGGTTACCAAATAGTCTGCATTATTTTTTATAAATAATGCAAATCAGCCAATGCAAAGTTCACCCGAGCCCGCTTACGAGTCAGCCATGATCTGTTTTATTTATTTATTTATTTTAAATTTAAGTAAATGTTATATATTAAAATAATTTATATTATTATTTATTTATAAACATAATATAATAAATTATATTTAATTCCCTCAAGCTTCAATCTGAATTTCAAACCGCCCGTCCCTACTGTCCGTCAACATGTGTTCGGACCACTATTGATCTTATTTGAATCCTTATTAATTACCCAACTACTCAACCATACGATATTATTATCATCGTTGTTTGAGTCATCATTTCATAAATTTAAAATTCAATTTTTATTAATTAAAAATTAAATTTTAAATCTTTAAAAAATAATCAATTAGACAACAATAATAATTATATTATTGTACAGAGTATAAAAATATGTTCATTAATACAAAATAATATCAATGACTGAAATTGACGATTGTGACAGTTGCAGATGAAGGTAAATTTTATTTTTAATTTTTTTAATAATTTAAATAAAATATAAAATAATATAATTATATAAAATAAAATATAAATATTTTATGTTGAGATTATCTTATTTAATATCAAACATGATATTATATTTTTTGAAAAAAAAAATTAAGGGTTATTTTTTTAGATTTTAAAATATTTAAAAAAAGAATATATTTATTTCTAATATCAAGTAAATGTAATTACCGTTTTATTTTCATTTTACCTGATAGCTTGGTAGAAGGCTAATGTTCTTTACTCTCATTAGAGGTATGTCACTTTAAAAGTTTCAAGGGATATTTAATACACTAAGAAAATGCTTAGATTATTATTGAATTGGCCTAAAGAACTTTAGGACTATGTTAAATTGTTCTTTTGATAAAATTAAAATAATACTAACAACAACAACAACAACAATAATAGCATGTGTTAACTTTTTGATTGTAAAAGATTTTTTTTTTATGTGATTTTCATGGTTCTCTTGTGTTATGAAAGTAAAATTGAAAAAAGAGTTCATCATCAACACTAATTTTTAACACAACTCAATTATTTTTGATAGAATCTATTTATTATTTTTAATATCTATCATTTAGTATTTTATTTTATTATAACTGTGACTTTAAAATTACTATATTTTGATATTGAATGAAATATTATTAATCTGTTTTAATAATATATATATATATATAAATATATATGGTGCTTTTGGTTACTTTATTTGCCTAGTTATTGATTTTAGGTGCCACAAAATTTAATTAAAAAAACTTTATTGTTAATTCTTGTTCATATATCAAATATACAAGAACATAATTATAAATTCAATTTAAAATGTAAATGTGTCAAAGGAGTTGGATTAGACTCAAGTCTGACCTACTTTAACCTCTAAATAATAAGATTTGATTAGACGAAAAATTATGACCAGCGAAATTAAGAAATTAAAGCTCATTATGGGCTCAAGTTAGCCTAAAATTTTATTTTTTAATATTTTAATAATATATAATATTATAAATTTATAGTATATAAATAAATAAAATTAAAATTTTTTTGTTTAACTTATTTATATATCAAATAAGTTTATTTTTTTATTACAAATTAATTGAAACTTATAATCTCATTAAATTATTTTTTATTATTTTTATTTAAAAGATTAAAAGGAGGCCCGTTAGACCCTAAGAATGGTCCTCATGGGTCGGACTTGAGGGCTGTGCCGGCCCGCCCGCAAGCCCTCACGGGCTCGTTTTAGACACCTCTACTAAAATGTCGGCATTTATGACATGACACATCCAGCCAAACATCTGACCACGTACTCTTAACGATCTTGGTGGAATCATTTGATTTGGTCATGTTTACTGCAAAGTCAACATTAGCCAGCCCATTTCCCACTCAAGCTACGACTCCAATGTCGCCTAAAGACAACGAATTTCCATGTCAACGCGGACTTCAAAGACTGTGTTTCCGTGTTTGTACCTTTACAGACTAAACCACCAAAAATGAAACTAAGAATTAAGAAATAGAAATCAAATCAAAATCCTCAAAAACAAGTAATTCATCTTCTCTTCCTCTGCATGGCCTCCTATTGTTCATTTTTCTTCTTTTTAATAGATTTTGCCATTTTTCTTCCACTCGTACCTTCAGGTCCTCTGTTTACTGGTTCCATTTATTCAAATTTCACTGCTTCAATTCATTAACCATTCTGGTTCTTTCTTACAATTTGCAAATGGAACTTTCAAACTCTCTTTTTCAAAACCCAAGTCAGAACTCACTCAATACTATTTGTCAATCTTCCATTCGTCTTCCAACACAATCATTTGGACCGGCAAGAAATAAAAGTTGAGATTCAAGAGAAATACAAAATTATGAACTCAGAAGGATTGGAGAGTTTTTATGCTAGACTGTATATTTATTTCTTCTTGTTAATTTTTTCAACTACATGTCAAGAATACAAAGGCTCATATATATAGCAGGTTTTTGCAACTGAATACACGAAAGCAATTAAAGTTTCTTTAACTGACAAAGCAGTAGGTAATGCTTTACATTAAGTGACAAAGCCAGAGTTTAATCACTAAGATGAACATGCAAAGAGTAGAGGGAAAAACACCCTTGAAGACTGCTTCCTTTTGGCGGGAAAGACAAAGGATCAAGAAGCTTAGGCTTCAAGTATTGGGCCATAAGCTGAGAGGCCTACCAGGATCTAACTCTTAGTTTGCCAGCAACTCAATTCCCTCCTTCAAGCTGAGAGTTCATTCTTCTTTCTTTCCATAAACTTTAGTTTACTTCAGAGATAATAGAATTTGTTGAAGCTTAGAGGTTTTGTAAATATATCTATTATTTGTTCTTTTGTGGGAACATAGTGAATTATAATCTCTTTACTGGCTAGCTTGTCTCAAACAAAATGGATATTTATTTCAATGTGTTTAGTTCGAGCATGGCAAACTGGATTTGAAGCTAAGGTAGTAACACTTAAACTGTCAGTCCAAATGATAGAAGGCTTGTCTAAGCTGCACTTAATTTCACTCAGCAAAGATTTAATCCAACTTAGCTTTGCTGTAATATGTGCAATGACTCTGTATTTAGATTCTACTGAAGATCTTGCTATGATAGACTGCTTCCTTGAACTCCAAGGGATTAAATTATTGCCAAGGTATACACAATATCCTGTGATAAACTTTCTGTCGTCATGGCAGCTCCCCAGTCAGCATTTGAGAATCCAGTTATTTTCAAGACATCAAATTACTAAATTTGAGTCCTAGTTGAGCTGTTTCTTTCAGGTATCTCAGTACTTATTTACATGCCTTCTAGTGTTCACTCTTAGGATCATGCATAAATTGACTAAGTTTGTTAATAGAGTAGCTAATGTCTGGTCTAGTAAGAGTAGCATATTGAAGTGATTCTATTACTGACCTGTAGTTTATTCCATGCTCAAAAGATTGGCTGCCATGCTTACTTAACTTGTTATCTGTCACCATTGGAGTCTTTATCCCTTTGTTGTGTAGCATACTAATTTTAATCAGAAGATCTGTGATGTATTTAATTTGTGATACCACAAGATCATTTTCTGTTCTTGTAACTTTGAGACCAAGAAAGAAACTCAGATTTCCCAAGTCTTTTAGGGCAAAGGTTTCATTAAACTTTTTGATCAAATTCTTAAGCTTAAATTTGTTGTCTCCAGTAACAATGATGTCATCCACATAGACTAGTAAAAGCATTGTCCTTGAATTGTCAATTCTATAGAATAAAGATACATCCGATTTTGAATTTGTGAGTTCCAAGCCTTCAGTGCAGTTTTGAATCTGTCAAACTAGGCTTTAGGAGCTTACTTAAGTCCATATATGACTTTCTTGAGCTTGCACACATGTGAGGGAAACTCCTGATCTTTAAACCTAGGTGGTTGTTCCATATAAACCACCTCACTTAATTCACTATTAAGAAAGACATTGTTTATGTCTACTTGCCTTAGACTTCAATTCTTTTGCACTGCCAGAGTTAGGACAATCTTAATTGTTCAAGTTTTCACCACAAGACTAAAGGTTTCAGCATAATCAATCCTAGGTGTCTGCAAAAAGTCTTTGGCAATAAGCTTTGCTTTGTGTCTTTGTGTAGTCCCATATGGATTCTGCTTGGTCTTGAAAACCCACCTGTATCCTACAACCTTCAAGTTTGATGAGTAAAAGACTAGATCCCAGGTTTGATTTTTTGTAAGTGCTTGGAATTCTTGACTCATAGCTGCCTTCCATTTGGGCTCTTTCAGTGCTTGAATTTTATCAATCGAAATTTCACCTTCTTGAATTTCTTCAAGATTTGTTTGATAACTTTTTGGTTTAAAAATAGCAGCCTTACTTCTGGTAACCATAGGATGCCCCGTTGTTGAGAATTTTTGAGAAATCACTTATGGCAACTGTGAGGCTTGGTCTGTGTCTAAATATGTCCTATCAAGAATAGGTGATTGAGGCAATGTTTCTGAGTGTTGTGCAGTCTGTTGTTCATGATAAGCTGAGAAGGCAGGTCCTGCATTCAAAGTGGTTGCTGTAGATTCACTTCTTATTGCTGGAAGGTCCATATGTTAGAAGCTATACTAGTTGGATAAGATAAAAAAAGGCAAGGCAGCAAATGAGTTATTAGAAGAATGTTTAGGAACATGTGATACAAAACTAGGATCCGAAGCAAAAGGAAAGGTGGTTTCATCAAAGATTACATTCCTAGCAATGTATAATCTCTTAGATGGGTAAAGACAAAGATATCCTTTATGATGATGGCTGTAACCTATAAACACACATTTAGATGTATGGAAGTCAAATTTTTATTTGTTGTAAGGTGTGAGAAAGGGGGAGCATTCACACCCAAACACTTTCAACATTCTCAAATCTGGTTTGTGGCCAAAAATAAACTCATAGGATGATTTATTTTAAAAAGTTGGCGTTGACAGCCTATTTATGAGGTATGCAAAAGTAAAAAAGGCTTTTCACTAGAATTTCAATAGCATTAATTACTAAGCAAGAAGTGTTAAACCTATTTCAACAATGTGTCTGTGCTTCCTCTCCACTCTACTATTTTGATGATGAGTGTATAGGTAGGTATATCTATGTATTATTCCATTTTCAGCAAATAATTTTTTCAATGGTTTGAACTCTCCTTCCATGTCACTTTGAATGGCTTTAATTTTTAGTTCCAACATATTTTTCATTTGAAGTTTAAAGTATTTGAATGTTGTGAATGTTTCTAATTTATGTGTTAAGGAAAAGATCCAAATAAATCTAGTATAATCAACAACAAAGACTATATAAAATCTATAACCATTTATTGAAGGTAAGGGAGCTGGACCCCATAAATATATATGTGTTAATTCAAGTGATTTTTTTGTTTTAATTTTAGATGATTTGTAGGACATCCTATGCATTTTGCCATACTGACAGACTGAATAAAAGGAAGGTAAAGTAACTGAGGTGTCTTTATTCATATCATCCAGATCAGTATAAAAACTTAAGGCTGTTTTTAGTATTTTTACATGTGGGTGACCTAGTCTTTGATGCTAAACTATTAATTCTACTTGTGACTTCTGATCCACCAAAGATCCTGCAAAAGGTGATTTGATTTCTTTATGCCTCGGTCTCTAAAAAAATGTACTTAAATTAGAGGATGTTTTGACAATAGACATTTCCGCAGTTTTTATAATCTTTCCTTAGCCACTCTTTGAAGCAGTACCTTCCCTTTCTTCTGATCCTTCACAACACAACAATTTTTATTGAATATAATAAGTGCATCATTATTTGTTAATAACTTAGACACACTGATCAAGTTTTTGATAATAGCAGGTACATACAGAACATTTTTAGCTTAATATGATCAAACAAGGTTGCACAACCAACATGAGAGATAAACATATTTTGACCATTACCTACTGCCAGCTTGTCATTTCCTTTGTATTCAGAATTGGTAGAGAGATTTTGTAAAGTGTTGGTCACATGATTTGTGGAGCCACTGTTTGCATACCATGTTGGATTGATGACTATTTTTGGTCCTGCAACAGCTATGCTTTCTTGTTTAGACTACTGTGGAAGAAAATCATTATTATATCTATGCCAACAGTCAGCTGCTGTATGTCTAACTTTGAAGCATATTTGACAGATAGGTTTCGATCTTTCTCTTGAATTTCCAAACCTTTCTTTTCTCTTTCCGCTATAGTTCTGTGTGTTTCTTCCTTGACTTGTAGCATTCCAGTTCCTTTTTTGTTGTTGATGAGAATGCAGGATATTTGCTGATACTTCATGTCCGAGATTTGGACTCAATACCCTATTATAACTATCCAACCTATTTTCATGACTAAGAAGCATGGAATATACTTTTTCTAGTGTTGGTGGTTCTGCTCTTGAGGACAAATTGACAATGACTGATTCAAAGTCCCTATCCAGTCCACCAAGTATGTACATTATCAGATCTTTGTCCAGTAAGTTGTCATCCGATGCTCTTAATGCATTTGAAATTCCCTTCATTTTTTCTCTTTTCTTGTAGATGAAATGAGGTTTCGAAGGTTCACAATCTTTGCCATTGACTTGGTTGCAAAAGACTTCTCCAGTGACTGCCATAGTTCAGAGGATGTTGAACAACCAACTGTAGTGTTTAGCATTGGTTCACTTAGAGTGGACAACAACCACCCAAGTAATTGTTGATCTTGCTTTTTCCATACCCTGTAGGTTGAATTGATAGTAATGATGATTTGTTCATCTTTATCTGCTGCAGTAATGTATTTATTAGGTGGACTCAGTTGTGAATTTAGATAGTCTTCAAGGTCATTGCCATGGACTGATGGCAAAACCTGTGACTTCCATAGCAAAAAGTTAAAATCCGTTAATTTGATTGTGCTGGAAAATGAAACAGTTGGTGCTGCTGCATTTGCATTTGGAGGTACTCGATTGTTTGTGTCTGTTTGTGCTGATATTATAGAATTGTGGCTTGTTGCCATTCTGTTATGCTTTGATACCAACTTAAGATTCAAGAGAAATATAGAATTATGAACTCAGAAGGATTGGAGAGTTTTTATGCTTGATTGTATATGTATTTCTTCTTGTTGTTTTTTTCAACTACATGTCAAGAATACAAGGCTCATATATTTGCAAATGAATACACGAAAACAATTAAAGTTTCTTTGACTGACAGAATAGTAGGTAATGCTTTACATCAAGTGACAAAGTCAGAGTTTAATCACTAAGATGAACATGTAAAGAGCAAAGGGAAAAACACCCTTGAAGACTGCTTCCTTTTGGCGGGGAAAGACAAAGGATCAAGAAGCTTAGGCTTCAAGTATTGGGCCATAAGCTGAGAGGCCCACCAAGATCCAACTCTCAGATTCCCAGCAACTCAATTATAAACCCATTTCAGATTCAGCTAAGTTGAATCTATCTGTCACTGGTCTTTGATAGAGTGCAAAGCATGCAAGAAGAGTGAAGGAAAGGCTGTAATATTTCATTAGTAAGATTGTATATATTCAAGATTTAAGCACAAATAAAAGGAAGACAAATTATTACATCATATAATTGTGTGGATCTCAAATATATATATATATATATATAAATGCTGTAAAGATACAGAATTAAAGAGTAGAGATGCTGTTTATGTTCCAGATTTGTCAATATCAAATCTTTCCTTAATACGTGCCCGCAAGATGGTGGTCCCATTGGACACACCAATCTTGGATCGAATCTGGAACAGTCACTGACGTGATAAGGGCTTAGTTAGAGGATCAGCAAGTTGATCTTTAGAAGAAACATGAGAGACCCGAAGTATGCCACCAGTAACCTTTTCACGTACAAAATGAAAATCCTAGGCAATGTGCTTCATTTTTGAGTGGAAAACAGGATTCATGCAGAGGTAGGTAGTGCCTACATTGCCATAATATATAGTAGGAACCTTTGATAGTGAAACACCAAGTTTAGTGAGTAGGGTTTGAATCCACGTGACCTCTGCAGTAGTAGAGGCAACAGATTTATATTGACTTCGGTAGAGGATCTAGCAACCGTCCTTTATTTCTTGGAGCTCCATGAAATAGGATTATGACCAAGATAAATAACATATGCATTAGTAGAGGTTCCATGATCTTTGTCACCTGCTTAGTCAGAATCCGATAAGGCACGAAGACGTAACGGAGAATGCTTACGAAGATATAGGCCATTATAAATAGTACCTTTGAGATATTGAAGGAGACGTTTGGCAGCAGACCAATGTGGGGTGGTGGGCTTATGCATGTACTGAGGTAGTTCGTTCACAGAAAAAGCAATATCAGGCCCCGTTATAGAGTGGTATTGGAGACTACCAACAACCTGTCTATATTCGGTGGCATCAGACAAGGTAGTACCATATGTATGAGAAAGAGAAGTGCCAGAATCAAGTAGAGTGGAACACTCTTTTGCACCAATCATCCCTTTACGAGTGAGTAGGTCGCGGATATAGTTATGTTGACAAAGGAAAATACCATTAGAGTGAGGAATAATTTCCAACTCCTAAAAAATAATGCAAAGCACCAAGATCTTTAATTGAGAACTGACGAGAGAGAATAGCACAATGAATTGGCTAACCATGGCATATCATTATTCTCGGTAATAATCAAATCATCGACGTAAATGAGGATGTACAAAACCACATCTCCATGAAAGTATATAAATAAAGATGTATCGGCTCTTGAATTTGAGAAACCATTGGGGAGGAGAAACTATTTCAATTCATTGTACCAGGCCCTCTGAGCCAGTTTCAAACCGTAGATGGCTTTTAGCAATTTACAAACACGATCGGGATTAGAGTTGTCAACAAACCCAGATGGTTGAGTTATGTAGACATCTTCAAAAAGACGACCATGTAAAAAAGCATTGTTAATATCCAATTGTCGCAAATGAAATGCTAGTTCCACGAGAGAGCTAAACAAAAAACTAACCGAATTGCCATGGGCTTGATAACAGGCTGAAGGTTTCTGTATAATCTAGACCAGGTCGTTAATGAAAACCCTTAACGAAGAGACGTGCTTTAAACTGGGAAACAGAGCCATCAGAATTTCACTTTACACAAACAAATCCTTTTGCAACCGACAAGATTGTAGGTAGACTGAGAAGGGACTAGCTCCCATGTTCCATTGGGATCAAGGCATCATATTCTTCAGACATTGCTTTTCTTCATTCTGGTGATTTGAGAGCTTGAGTGACAGATATTAGTTCAATAGGCTCAGGTAGGTTATGTTTGGTGGAAAAATAGAGTTGTTTTGGATTAAAGATATTATTTTTAGAGCTGGTGATCATGGGGTGTGCTGGTAAGGAGTTTGTAGATCTCGAAAAAGGCATAGGCTTGGTAGTAGGTGAAGATTCTTCTATTGGAGTACCAGTCTGCAAGAAAGAAGAAGATAATGTATTAGTTTGTACTAATGTCTCCGAGTTAGATGAGAGGTGAGGGATGAGAACGTGTAACGCTAGAAGAAGGCACATGCAGAATTTTGGAGGGTGAGATTGGGGATTTGGACAAATCAGAAGATTCCGAAGAAGATCCTTTATTGATAGAAGGTTTTGAAGGATTTAGAATAAAATGGGAGGGAGACACCGAAGTGACAAAATGAGGTACATTTAATGATTTTTGAGAGGAAAATGGAGGCGGAATAGATGTAGACATGGATTGATTAACATTGTCATCACGTAATCTCGGAAGATTAGGGGAAGTGGTTGTGAAAGGGAAGATATGCTCAATGAAGGCAACATGTCGGGTAGTATATAATTTGTTTGTAATTGGATCAAAACAAAGATAGGCACTTTGATTGGTTGAGCAGCCAAGAAACAGACAGGGTGTGGATTTAAGATCTACTTTGTGCTTTGTATAAGGTTTAAGCCGAAGATAACATAAACACCCAAATACCCATAGCTTATGGTAATTAGGATTGCTACCATGTATATTTTGAAAAGGTGAGGCAAAATTTAATCCTGGGGTAGCCATTCGATTTATAAGGTAGATGGTAGCTCGAAAAGCACAAGACTAAAATTTGAGGGGAAGGGATGCTTGATGCAGCATGGTGAGACCGGTTTCGATAATATGTCGATGCCGAACGTTCTGCGGTACCATTATTTTCTAATGTGTATGGAGGAGTGAATAAATGAGTTTTCCTGTGTTTTTCAACAAATGATTTTAGGCCAATGTATTCACCACCACAGTCAGCGTATATAGAGAAGATGGACTTTTGAAAAAAAAATTTTCCACAAGAAGCTTAAATTTTTCAAGAATTGTTGAAACTTCATATTTGAATTTAATTGAAAATAGCCAAATATACTTTGTGAAATGATCAACAAATATAACATAATAATTAAAACCTTGATGGGATGGTATAAGGGAAGGCCCCCAAACATCTTAATAAAGAAGTCTGAGAGGCGCATGACTTTTGAGAGTGGAAAGATGAAAGGAAAGCTTACGAGCTTTATTACATCTGCAGGCATCACGATGGAAATTCAACTGTTTAGAATTAGACAATGGCAACTCAAAGGAGCAAATTACAGGACTTAGAATTTTCTTAAATGGATGACCAAGGCGAGAATGCCAGTCTGCATATGAGGCTTTGACACAGGTGAAAGAAGAGGGATCATGAACTGAAGTAGTTGTGACTTTAGTAGGCCACTCACATACACCATCTTTATTCTTTCTTTGCATCAGAGGTGTCCCCGTGAGAAGATCCTTTACAACAAAATAATTAGGTGAGAATTTCACAGAAACATTATTAGAAGAACAAAGTTTTGAAACAGAGATTAAATTTTGTTTTATGCCTGGAACACAAAGCACATTTGATAACAAAAAATTCTTAGAGTGAGAGGGTAAAGTACGAGAGCTTGTGTGCGTGATTTTCAAACCTTGACCATCGCCAACCATCATGTTGTTAAAACTCTCATAATCAGAATGAAGTGATAAGTTGTTAAGATCCGCAGTGACATGATGAAAGGCACCGGAGTCGATTAACCAGTTGGTGTGAGGCAGAGTTTGTAAGGCAAAGTGAGCCCGTGGCTGAGCTCCTAGCAAACTCGGTGCTTGGGTGTGGTATGTTGGCTAAGATGGTCTTTGTGATTGATTATTCCAACTTGGGTAACAAAACTGAGGACATCGGTTGGCAGTATGCCCTTGAATACCACAAAGCTGACAATAGCCGCAATAAGGGTTAGGTCCGTTATTTCCACGATTGTTGTTGGAAGAAGGTTGTCCGTGATGAAATTGGGACTGTTGATACTGCGGGTCACTGCCAAAGTTAAAAACGGTTTTGATTTTGAAATTTATTCTATCCTCCGATTGTTATTTCTGGGTTTGTTGTTCGAGCCTGACTTGTTGGCAAAGTATGCAGTGATAGGACTATATGTGGATCGCTGTGTATCCCTCTTCAAAAAGCGTTCATGATCAGTAAATTTTTCAAGGACTTCGAAGGAGATTACCTGATCTTGAGCTTTCACAGCAGCAAAAATTTCTTTGAATTCAGGATTGAGACCCTGCAAAACATAGAAAATGAGCTGGATAGCGTTAGCCGGTGAATCCATAAGGGCAAGATCATCAACCATGCACCGAGCACGTTGCACATACTCAGTTAAGGATTGGGTTCCCTGAGTCATGGGGTTTTCTTGAAGACCAAGAATTCGACTATGAGAAGGTGTAGCATACATATCAGATGATTTTTGCCAAGATTCCTTAAAAGTTAGGGTAGATGAGATATAAGGCGACACGTTATCTGCAAGAGATCCTAGAAGAGGATTGCGTAAAAGGCTGTTTTGACGTATCCAACGGAAATATTTAGGATTTGGTATTGTTTGGTTGTTATCGATTATGGTTTTGGAAGGACAAGGAAGGGTTCTATCCACATGACCAGTTAGTTCATACCCAATAAGGATAGTATCAAATTGAGCTTTCCACACGCAATAGTGTTGAATCTCAATGCAATATAATCTTTTCCGATTTGAATTTAATCCAGAAACCAGATTGTAATCAAAACCACTTCTGTTTATAGAAGATTACTTCAATTCTTTATTACTTAAACTGATAAATCCCACCAAGAATCAAGCAACCAAAACAGCAAGACACATTATTCACAGCAAAGAACAGAATACATCAAGAAAATCAAGAACAAGAGAAGAATTACGTGGTTCAGCTTATAGCTTACCTCCACGATCAGAATAGCAGCCAACAGACTTCATTCATCAACTCAAATGTCACAAGAATTACAGAGAATCAATATCAGCTACTTACAGGATATGAATTCCCTCCTGCAATCCCCGAATTTCACCCCAGGTTTTCTCCAGAATACAAGAAGCTTGAGCAGCAAAATGAAAATCCCTCTTATTCTCTCCTTCTAAGTGTTCCTACCCCAAGTATTTATAATCCGTTATTATGACTAAACAGAAGGCCGTTAATTCATTTTTTCAGCTTAGTTTCCAGCCGTCAAGATCAGTTTACTAACTTCCAAATAACTGATTCTTAGCCAACTCTCTTCAAATAGTTTGTACCATCAAGTTTTATTGGTGCTTGAATAGAGGTATTAATGGCTATTATAGGTTTACTGGCATTGGGTTCAGTGGAATTGATAACGTTTGAGCTGTTTGGTGTTCATGTTCCAGATTTGTCAATATCAGATCTTTCCTTAATAGTCTTGTCGTCACTGACAAAGATGATGTACTTGTTTGGAAACGCCAGGTTTGGATTCACCTGTTTCTTCGATGCAACTTCAAGATTCTGGAAAGCTCGTTTTACTTGGTGCAAGAAACGTATCTCTTTGGGAGAGTTTCGATTCCCCGACGGATACTATAGTCATAGGACAGCCCTTTCCTGTCGGTAAATCATTGATCAGAGCTGTATCAGAAAATGATCTATCAGTGGGTGATGATCGGTTCGTTGTTATAAATCACTGATAGGAGCTGTATCAGAAAATGATCTATCAGTGGGTGATTATCGGTTCATTGTTACAGATTCTAATGCGAATTTGGAGTGGAAAGGCATGACTTATTGGAAGTTGTCAATGTACCATTATGCTTTGAAGAACTCAAATATTCCAGTGTCGTTTTTGTCCATGAATAGGACTGGTTTGTATTTGTTTGCAGGTGATGAATCAACGGTTGTAATTCAGGTGATCTTTGATGCAGCAGATTTTAGGATTGCTGGACTGGAGTCTAATGGAAGATTTAGTGTTAGCAAATTTGTGGGGGATAACTGGGTTCAAGAATTGGCTATTCCAGTCGAAGATTGCGGAATTTCTTTATTCTGTAAAAGAATTGGATTGTGCTCTCAGAATAGTTGTTCTTGTTCATCTGGATTTCATACCCAGATGAACGGAGATTGTGTGCCAAGTAATTCTCCACTTACCTTGCCGAGGGCTTGTACAAATGCGACTGGATTGAATTTTTCAATCACATATTTGAATTTGGGTAGTGGCATGGACTAATTTGCTAATGATTTTGTTCAACCTGTGAAACATAGTATCAGATTGTCAGGCTGTCAGGATTGTGCTCCAGGAATTGTTCTTGCTTGAGCATTTTCCATGACGATTCTACTAAATCTTGTTATCTTATTGAAAAACATTTAGGTTCGATAATGTCTAACTCCAATAGTGAAAGAGGAAGTCGTCTGGGCTACATAAAGGCTATAGTTTTATCTGGGAATACCAACAATACTGAAGATCAAGTTCAAAAAAGCAATTTTCCAATAGAAGGCTTGGTACTAATTCCTTCATTTGGGTTTTTTCTGTTGGCAATCATTATTTTTGTAGGGCTTCTCTGGTGGAGAAGACATTCTAGAGGTAAATTAGTAATAAAATTAGGCAGTAGGAATTATCTTTCATCGTCTTCAGAAGAGCTCGAATTAACCTGTATCCCTGGTTTCCCCAGAAGGTATAACTGCGAGGAGCTTGCAGCTGCCACTGAAAACTTTAAGACAAAAATTGGTACTGGTGGATTTGGTACTGTCTATAAAGGAACTTTACAAGACAAAACAGTAGTGGCAGTAAAAAAGATTGCTAGTCTTGGAGTACAAGGAAAGAAGGAATTCTGCACTGAGATCGCAATCGTTGGAAACATACACCATATAAATTTAGTTAGACTGAACGGATTTTGCGCACAAGGCAACCAAAGGTTTTTGGTTTATGAATACATGAATAAAAGTTCTTTGGACAGAACATTATTTGGAAATGGACCAATAGTTTTAGAATGGCAAGAGAGATTTGAAATTGATCTTGGAACTGCAAAAGGACTTGCTTACTTGCATAGTGGCTTTGAACACAAGATTATTCATTGCGATGTGAAGCCAGAGAACATTCTCTTGAACGACAATCTACAAGCGAAGATACTAGATTTTGGGCCGTCAAAGCTGCTAAACCATGAACAATCTACTCTGTTGACCACAATGAGAGGTGCCAGAGGATACCTAGCACCAGAATGACTAACTAGTTCTGCTAATTTCGGACAAAACTGATGTGTATGGTTATGGAATGGTATTGCTTGAAATTGTTACTGGAAGAAAGAATTTCTCATTAACGCAGCACACACAAAGAAGTAGAAGCGGCAGCGATGACAATGGCCTTTGCCCTTTTTCATGTTCTTCAAGGCCAGTATATTTCCCTCTTCGGAAATGCACGAGCAAAGAAGGTATTCGGAGCTGGCAGACCCGAGGCTAAACGGGCAAGTGATAAATGAAGAGGAGGTAGAGAAGCTGGTGAGAATCGCACTTTGTTGTGTGCAGGAAGATCCAATGTTGAGACCAAGTTTGGTTAACGTTGTTAGTATGGTGGAAGGTGCAATGCCTTTGGGCCAACCATATATTGATTCATTGCGATTTTTGAGGTTCTATGGCCAGAGATTCAATGAGCAGCAGAACGATGATCAGTTTACCATATATTGATTCATTGCGATTTTTGAGGTTCTATGGCCAGAGATTCAATGAGCAGCAGAACGATGATCAGTTTATCTTACACTCAGAATTAGCTACCAATATTACTGTTTGAGACAATTCCTTTTCTTACAATATCTCATCACAACAGGTTTCTGGTTCAAGATAAACTGTCGAGTCCTTGTAATGTATGTATTGTGATTAAGAGCTTTGAATTGAAATGCAGAATCAAAATCTGTGTCCTGTCCTCACTTTTATTCCATTCCATTAATTTCCCAAGTTTAGTGGTTGTATATGTATTGTGAGGGTCCTCTTTCAATAATTGTTAAATTCTTGATGATTGCAAAATGGGTTTGATGATAATTAAAGATCTACCTTAGTTATTACATATGTAAGAGGTTATTTGGTGTTGGATTTTATCCATCTCATACCCAAGCCTGAGCTTCAGCCTCTATATCTCTTGCTTAGCTATCGTACATGTAAGGATGGCGAATTTGTCTATCATTATGGGTACTGATTCATATTTTTCCTATTTGAAAAATGTAAATTTAAATTCTAGAACACTTGAAGGAGTGTGAAAGATATGTTACACATCAAAAGACTTAAAATAACATTAAATTAAAACACACAAAAAGGATTTGATTATTTTTTTTAGGTAGAGATAAGTTATAATCGACCTATATTTATTATGAGTTAAAAGGAAAGTCACTTTAACAATTTTTTGAATGTAAAAACACATCTTGACATTTTAGGTTAAAACTAAATTATGATGCTCGCTCAAGCCATAATCTGACGACGGAATAGCAAATTAATAAGTCAGCATGGAGCCGCAACCTAGTGACAAGTTGGCGGACTAATCTAATCAAGGGTTGACCGCTGGAACAACAATCTGGCGATAAAATGGCAAACTAATTAGCAGCACGGTCGCTCGAGCCGCAACCTACAACATGAGAGGTTGGCACAGACATTTTGTTCGACCCAAACATTTCTTCCTACTCTTGGTTCTTGGCACCATTTTAACAGAAGGTTTGTTGTTTGCTCAAATACTCACTCAAACTTACGCATTTTTAACACGAAATAAGCTAATATAAAATACAAATCTAACACTATTAAAATTGGTCATGAATGATAATTATTTAACTATGTACCTAAATATACAAGAAAATAAATGTACTTAAAAGCAGGGCTTAAGACCAACATGAAGTTTTTAAACTCATATATATACAATTTACGTGGTTTTACAAATTTAATATGTTTTGGAGTTGAATTACAATGATATGCATTTCATTACTTGTCTAATTAAATATTTCTTCTTTTTATTTTTCATAATAATTTTCAAATTTTTGTTTCAATCATTTGATGAGATTACTTGAAATTTTTATAATTATTCATTTGGTTTGAAGTTTGTGTTATATGTAAATGGATAAATGAATTTATAAGATGGGAATGGATAAGCATATTTCCTTTATTTAGAAATCTCGGTAACCAAGCCGCTTGCCCTACTGGATAAAAACTATAAAGTTGCAGAGGCCTTGGTTTTCTTGCGTTCTTCTAACCAAAAACCCTGTTTGCCAACGACTATCACTGGAGAGTGACACAATTTTTTATATTAAAAAATTTATCAATTTTACAATTTAAAATTATTTTTGTAAGATTTTAAAATAAAAATTTAAAATGGAACGTTGATGGATAGCAAATTGGGCCTCTTACAATTTGCCTTAGGGTTAATTTGGAATCGTATTAGATTTTAAAAATAATTTATTTTTAATGTATAGAAGAATTAATTGACCGCAAATAAATAAATTAAGTGTTTGCCAAATTCTATTTCTTAATGGAGTGTGAATTTCAAAAACAATTTAGGTGGTATTTAGTAAATTTTACTCTTGAAACGTTGCGAGATAATGCAATCTCAACAAAAATTAATTTTACTTTTGAGTATTTGTCTTTTGAGTAATACTACACTCCCGGAAATACCATAATATTTGTTACCAAATGATGTTTTCCACCAATTAGACAATTAGTCATTTTCTATATTACAACAGTTAAAGCATTTAATTCATAAATGACACTCAGTTATCACATTGATAAAAATTAAAAATATTAAAATATAAAATTAATAATTAATACCCATTTAAATTTAAAATTTTTGTTTCTTCCCATTTATATATATATATATATATATATCTAAAAAAATATAACATTAACTCCTTCCTTTCTTTTTGAAAACTATAGTAAGATAGATTGATTTTGTTTGGTGGTGGTTTAAAAAAAATTAGAAAAACTTTTTAAAATAACTAATTTTTAAATTATTTATAAAAATAACCAAACTTTTTCTTTTTCATCAAGCAAACTAACAAAATTACATTTGAACAAAAATAACCCTCACTTTAAAAATTAGATAAATTATCATTTTTATTTTTAAATCTAACACCAAACTTTTAGAAATAATGAATAATAAAAAAATATTTTTAAGTCTTAAATATTCAAAGTCAAGATTTGGTTTGCGAGGTGAGAGTGAACATATCATGATATGATTCTGGTTCTCATTTGGACCCTAAATAAATTTTATTTCTAAATTTTACAACAAAAACTTATAATGCTTAACAAAGTACCATATTTATTGATTTTAATTTGATTTTAATCAGTTTTAAGGTATTATGTTTGTTAACTATTTTAATTTTTTCAACCAAGCATATGTATAAGATATCAAGCAGTAATAAATTTCTATAGCAGCAGGATATATCCTATGGAAGCATGTTTAGAATAATGTGTCCAAAACTAAACGTAAGAAAGCTAGATAATTTGCCTTTGTCTGCTATATTGGTTAGTTAAATCTCTTCCCTGCAACCACATTTTAGATGTAAGAAATTCAATAAACTGTTATTATTGCATAGATGAATTCAATCCAAACTCTATAGCTAATTCTAATATAATTTTTTTTTTAAGCTACTCTCCCCTTATTACTAGTACTTTCTTATTTTCTGTTCAATTCACTTCCTTCCTCGGTAAAAATTAAAAAGGTGAGATTGTTTCACGAACCTCCTTTAGACGATCAAGGAATTCCCTGAACTTGGTGTTTTCGATAGTCAAATTGTTTCAAAAGTTAAAATTCATAAACTCTACATTACAATTTCCTACGTATTCAGATTAAATAATTGAAATGTATTACTAATCGCGGAAGTGAAATTTACTGTAATTCACATTAAAATGTAAAATAAAATTAGACACTGCAGATTGTTGATAAGAAATTTACTATAATTCCCTACTTAATTGACATTCAGCCCAAATTACGCCAACCAAAAAATGTGCACAACAACTATAAAATAAAACAAAAAAAAAAAACAAACTCATCCTGAATAGCAGCTCAGCTCTTCTGCTACCTTTCCTCCTCTCAATACGAAGAGAACTTGAGAGTTTACTCTCTTCGGATTCAACATCTTTCTTCTTTCTTTTTTGATTTATCCACATTCCGAGCCCCCACATTCATAACACAGGATCTAATCCCATCTTCTTCTCAAAATCCTAAAACTGAATTTTCATGTCGTACAACCCCCACCCTATTCACCAACAATCAGCCCCAAACAACACTAACAACCAAAACCAAAATAACATTAACAATTAAAACCCACCAACAATCAAATTAAATCCAAAAAAGCCTACCTTTATAACTAAAAATAACATTGAAAGAGTTTGTTAGAAATTTACCTGAAACGAAGCCAGAAATTTCTCTCTATTAATCCAAAACCCTATCTTATATTCGTTCTTCAAGTTTCTTCAAACCAGAGGGCAGTCTGAGAGGTGAGAGTAGAGAAACGCAGAAAGAAGCAAATATGCGAATAATTTGAACTGATAGATAAAACTTTCTGCTTATGGATAAAAATAAAATCACTCAAAAACATAAAAGAATTGAAAAAAAAAATACTTATTACGCCTCAAAAAGCTACTATTTAAGTCATCAAATGAAGATAACCAACAATAGTAAATGAAACGAGTGCACAAACACGAAAATGACAACCAAACGAATAAGTAACTAAATAAATGAATGACNAGTGCACAAACACGAAAATGACAACCAAACGAATAAGTAACTAAATAAATGAATGACTGTCCGCAGAATTTGAAGCCGTCATTCAGGAATTTCTCTACAGAACTGCGTATTTTTTTATTAAATGGGTGGCGGGTCGTAGATCAAAGAAATGATGGTGGCGAAATATGTAGAAGAAAATCTACCAGAGCATGAGCTGGGAGCTCAATGCAGCCTTTCTTCGTTTTTCTTCTTCGAACCAGACAGCCCTGAGCCCAGAAAGTAGAGAAGCAATGAGAAAGGCTGAAAAACGACTTACCCAAATCTTGTGAATTTTCAATTTTTGTTCTGTATAATTTTGCGGGTCGGATCGATAGGTTCGGTTGGGGTAGACTTGGGACGGTTCATAAGGTCTTGAAACCGGACTTTACCCAAACCTATACTACAGTGGACAAAATGAAAAAACTTTTAAAATATTCCTTTTTTTTTTTTTTTTTTAATGAGTTTATAAATCTAGCTAACTTTAATTTGTTTTATCAAAAATAATCAACTCTAAAAAATTAAATAATATTGTTCTCATAATTAATTAAAAATAAAATACACAAAATTTTTTTAAAAATAATCTTCTTTTTAAGAGAGTTTATAATTCTAACTAATCTTAATTCATTTTATTCAAATTTATTCTTATAAAAAATAGCAAACTCTAAAACATTGGACCATATTGCTCTTATAGCTAAGAAAGAAATAAAATGAATTTCTACCTGTCACTTTTAATTTTATACTTTCATTTTTATTTCAAATTCAATACTGAAACTTGCATTCTTTTTATCCTCAAATCAAAGATAACAACAAGAAAAAGATGAGTTTTTATTTACTAAAATTTACTAAATTTAATTTTATTTGTTAATAGGGCATTAAGTATATTATTTTTGAGTTACAAGATTGAATATAAATAATGTGATGCACAAGTGAAGTTTTTAGTCTTGGCAAACAATGTGATAAGTTAGTTGAATATAAATAAAATAGAATTTAAGGTATTACTTGCTTGAGGGAGAAGTTGGTCACCGGAAAACATGTTCATGGTCGGCATATTTGCTTGCTTGTTTTTCTATGATCGCACCATTTTTACCGATCGCAGCCTTTTTACCGTCGTGATTGCAGCCTTTTGCCAATGATTACAACTCTTTTTGTTTCCACATGATTGCAACTTTTTTTTTTTGCCATGATCACATCCTTTTTCATCCAAAAATGTCCCCCCTTGATCGTAGCCATAATTATAGGAAAATTTTCCAAAATTAATATAATTATTTTGTAATATATCTATTATTAATGTAATTATTAATGTGTTATTATAATAATATAATTATTAATGTGTGATTGTAATAATATTAATTAAATAATAATTAAATTTTATAATATATATTACAAAATAATTATATATTATTTGTAATATTTATATCTCTGTGGTCCAAAGCATAGGTTCTACAGTAATGGGAGGGTAGGGTAAGAAAATAATAGGATGGAAAAGGAGAATAATAAAGTGGTGGAGGAGAGGAAATATTAGGATGGAACAAAAGATTGGTGGGATAATTTCGTCTAATTTTTTAATATTGGTTATTTATAGTAAGAATAAATTAAGATTAGTTAGATTTGTAACTTTTATTAAAATCATAATTATTTTAAAAAATTTTGGACCAACCCCTCATTGCATATCTTTCCTCCTCCTCCTTCTCCTTCTTCTTTTTTTTTTTTTAATAATAGTTATAAGACAATACAACATAATACTATAATAATATAATATAATATTATAATAATTTATAATAAAATATAAAATAACATTAAAATAAATTATTTTATTAATAAAATATAATAAATTATTATAAATTAGTTTATAAAATATTATATTATATTATATTTGATATATATATATAAAATATTATAATATTATAATATTATTTACAATTCAATGTATGTTATATTAAATATTATACAAATTTTTATTTAATTTATTGTAATCTAGTCTAATCCAATTCAAGTCATCCTGAAAGGAATCAGTTTCGATTATAGAACTGAACTTATTGGTTCAATTCTTATCACTTTTAGATTGAAATGCAAATGTAACTTTATGTAGATATCAATATGCAAGATAATAAAAAATTTTACAGTTATTGTTAATTACAAAAAGTGGAAAGATTTGCACAAAATTTTCAAAGATAATTTCTATCACAGGTTTGCATAACTGACTCTTATATTATTAGAATCATAATTTAATATTATTTGAATTTTTTGATCATTTTATTAATGATAAGTGACTCATTTAATACACTTGAACAAATTATACCCTTATTTAAAAAATATATACAAATTAATAAATCCAAATATTATTACTACTTTTTTTTTAATTACTATCATTTCACATTTTGTTAAAAAATTACATTTAATATTTTAAATATGTTTTTGGTCTCAACTAAAAATTCATTTAATTTTTTTAACACTAAATCATTAAAAAAAAAAAAGTTGAATTAAATTTTTTAAAAAAAAACTCATAATTTACCAGTCCAAATCTTAATTCATGTAAATCTTAATCTTAATAAAGGTATTATGTATAAATAAATATAACAGCTCATTTGTTTCATTTCAATTAACATCTGATCCTACAAACTATTAGATTAAATATAAGTATTTTATCATATTTTTATAATTTCTTGATGTAATAATAATAATTTTTTGCATTTATGCTTTTTTAAATTTACAATTTATTATTATTTTCTTGTACTTGTAAAAATATGACCTTGAACTTTTTTTTTGCATTATAACATCTTTCAATTTTTTTTATATGAAATACTCATTGATAAATAAAATTATTTTAATTAAAAATTTGTATTTAAATTATAAAAATTCACTCTAAAGAAATTCTTAAACTTATTAATAAATGTTAAAAATTTAGCTTAACTCAAAATAAACTTAATACATCCTATGTTGAGATAAAGGATTGGGTTTCTTTTAGCCTTGTCTTTTATTGTTTAAAATATAGTGGTTAAAATCTCAAAAAGATGTTCATATTATACCTTCTTGAGATTCTTGGTACTTCCACTTCATATCAAATTTTGTGAAAAAAAATATACTTACCTTTACTCTATATTATTTTAACCATAAATTAATTGATTAAAAGATAAATATAACCTAAATTTGTTTATTCTTTATTCTTAAAACTTTAATTTCCTTATCCTTATTTAGTTTTTAGAACTTGTTAAATATATTTTTCAAAACAAATAAAATAATTTTTTTATCAAAAAGTCTTAATCATTTATACATGCATATTGATAATCTAATTAATTAGTTTAGAATACTTACTATTTTATATAAGAATAATAATTTATATTAAAAAAAATAACTTTATTATATACATATTCAAATGGTATTAATTAATTAATTAATTAATAATAATAGTAATAATAACTACATTAAAATATTTTAATTTTTATTGTTTAGAGTATTTTAAAATTTTAATATAAATTATTTTTTAATTAATATGATTATATATTAATGATATTTAGTTTAAGTTAATTAAAATCCTACATCCTTAAAAATTTAGAATATAAATTAGTATCTAATATAAAATAAATTAAAAATACAAAAAAATTAAATAAGAATGACTAAATTAGATTTTAGTGATAAAAAATAAACAATTCAATCATGTATTTATCTTTTACTTAATTAATTTATAGTCAAAACAATATATAAAAGAGGTAAATGTAGTGAATTAAGCATACCATATATGGCAGAAATTTAATTTTTTTAAATTGATCATTTAACCAAATAAATTAATTCCCATGCCAAGATTATGTTATTAATCATACTTCATAATATCAGTAAATATAAACCAAGGGAATAAGATCTTACCTTAGATCTTCATTATCAACAGCAATAAAATAATTTTTTTGTAGATTTTCTACAAACTTATAACTTCCAACTAATTTTGATCTTGAAGATATTCGAATAAGGATTTATTAATAAAGAACAAATTTGTATAACTTTAAGTTTTCTTTTTAGAGCCTTTTGAATCGCATCAATTTAACATCGAATTCAAAAGTTATGACTAAAATATGGAGATTGTGCAAGTTCTTTTTCTAAATCAAACATCTAAGTATGTAGTTTCTAATAATAATCCACACAATGTAAATAATTAAAATTTTAAGATTTTTCTAAGTGTTAATTATGTAGTGTATTTTGTGTCAATGCTATTTCTTAAAAAGAGACATTAGGGTTTTGATTCTTTGAAAATTTTGACAAAAATAAAAGGATTTTCTCCTAATTCTTGAAAAAAATTTTCTATTGATTTTTTTTTTCCACTCTAATGATTTTTTTTTTTCCCACTATAATGATTTTTAGGCCAATAGGAGTTTATATAAGTTTTATATTTTGACTTGTAAATCATAATCTATGTAGAAAAGTCTCTTAACTAAATGAATTTCTAATTTTATTAGCAATCCTCTTTAAATTAAATATTATTTAATTAATCTAATTAATTAAATACTATTATCCTAATCAAATTAGAAAACTTTTAACAAAATACAAATATTTTACATAATTGGTAATAAATTTTTAAAATTATAAACTTAACAATTAAGTCCTTGAACTTTTATTTACATAATTTAACTACTCAATACCTTTTAGTGTGTGACCCATAGGCTTTTTCTAATGTTGGCAATAAAGATATTTATAGGCTTTATATATCTATATAAATTAATTTAATTAATTTATTCTTAACTAAATGCTTAATTAAGAAATAATTTTTATAGATTAAGAATGGCATATAATAATGCATCATGGGCCTTAATTTAGAAACAATACTAACTTTATAAAACCTATTCCGTATACAATTACCTTATTATTTAGTTATTGTGTCTCATACGTATCTCATCAAAAATTCTAGAGTACTCTATTAAATCATGATCATTGAAAATTTATTATTTAAGTATGATCATTAAAAATTTGTTATTTAAATTAATAATATAATTTTAAAGTTTTTGAAACTTTTTTCACAACTCATCGTAGCCATGGAGTTATATTATCAATTAGATAAAAATGATATCACTTAAAATATTGACTTTATATTATACAAAATAGCAAATTTATTAATTTTTCACTAATTTCATGTGTTTTTCATATTTTCTTATTGAAACTTTATGGAAACCATTCTTTATATGATTATCTTATTGTTCAATTACTTTGTTTTGTATACATCTCATTAAAGATTTTAGAATATAAAAATGTTCGCTCCATTAAATCATAATCATTGAAACATTTTATTTTAAGCTGATAATATAATTTTAAAGTTTTTGAAACTTTTTTTAGTACTCGCCATGGCTATGAACTTATTGTTGGTATATGCTTTAAATTTAATAATATTTTAAATGTTTGTCATATTTGTATTATGATATTTTAAATTATATATTTTATTTAATTATTTAATTATTACATATCTATGTATTTAATAAATAAAATAATACATTTAGAAAAGAAAGTTCAATTAGTTAAATATTTATTCTTAAATATTTATAGTTAAACATTATTGTGAATAGTTAAACATTATTCTTAAATATTTATAGTTAAATATTATTGTGAATAGGATAATAATAATGCATGGAGATTAAAGTGATTGATAACAATATGTGTGTGTTATGATATAAGATATCAAATCAATACTTAGGTATAAATTAGTGAACTAGTGTGCTAGACCAACATATCATGAGAACGCCATGTGAATTATTATCTGAGTATCATAAGCGATTCTTATAGTGACGATAGTATATGTGATCTTTGGACTTGAGATTACTATAGTTCCCAACTTAAAGAATGATATATTTTAATATTTTTAAATGTTATTTATAATAAAATAGATTATAAAAAATAATTAAGTATGTCATAACTCGTATAAAGGGATATGTGATATTAAAATAAGATTTATCCCTCATATATAATGAAAGTGATATCTTGAACACTTTGATTAAGTGAGATTTTGAGCAGTACATAGCCATACTCAAATAAATTAATATGTGATATTGATTTTATTTGATAAAATAAATTTACTCAAAATATCAAAGAAATATAATTGAACTATACGAAAATAACATATTTCATGTTTTGTGTTTAATTAAGATATTTAGGATTAAGAGATTGAATTATATGATAATATAGATCACACATAAAGTGATGTCAAACTATTGACATTCTTGTCACTTGAGTAGTAATGATGTATTGTTAGACATTACTTATTACTTATGACATAAAAATTAGATTTTAATGTTATTGTCAATGTAACAAGAACCTATTGGGTTGTTCATTAAGATCGAGAATATAATATATATATATAATTATAAATAGGTTTATGATTCGTTGAGCTATTTGTGTTTAGTTTTGACTAAACTCATTATTTAAATATTGGACTAAGTCTATTAATACTTACTTTACTAAATAAATTAGGTTTTATAAGAAAATTATACCAAATAGTTTAAGTCAAAATTAAAAGTTAAAAATATCAATATATAAAAATATATGATATTTACGGTTTTAAGGGTGTGCGTAGAGTTTATTTTTACGTTTTTACTCTTAAGAATAGAAGAATGTATAAAATATCACGTACTCAAATTATAAGAACTAACACTTCGATTAAATTTTCGATCGTATGAATACCATAGAGGTACAAAGAAATTTGATTTGTGTTTGTGTTTGTGATTTGACAAAAACTGTTTAATTAAAGGTATATATGTATTTATGGTATTGAAATATTTACATATTATAAAACTATTTCATAGATTTATAAGAGAAATAATCATTTTACATAAACTGTATTTCATGCATGTGCACTTGCATGTGTTAGAATGTCATTATAAATTTAAAATTTATAGAATGTATTTTACAATACAGTTATGATAAATTATTGTTAGTATAAAATATTTATTTATTTATTTTATTTGTTTAATTATGTATTTATTTGAGTATGGGTATTTTATAATATGAACTTATTTATTGGGTTTAGAAACTTGAGCTTATAACTTTTGATTTTAATTAGGGGAGCAGTTGTTTGCCTAAATGTATTGGATTTAGATGGTGAATTGTGATAGTTGTTAATGATATTTGTTAATAAATATTAAAATGGAGAGTTAATTGATATTTAGTTTGGTATATAAAGAAAAGAAAAATTAGGTTAAGTTTTTTTAGGGATTTGCATAAGCTAACTAAGGTGTTCAAAAAGATCATTCTCAAATTCAAACTAAGGTGTTTGCATTAAATCAAGAGCAAGCTCAAGCAAATTCAGAAGTTGTAATAGGTATACTAATTATATTTGGTCAACATACATACATACTCATTGACCTTGGGTCTATATGATCTTTTATTAGCATTACATTTGCATAGCATGCTGACAAAAACTTCACACCTTTAGAGCTTGAGTTAGTTGTATATACACCGTTAAGTTATAGATTGCTTAGAAAGATAGTGTTTAAAGAATGTAATGTTGTGATAAAGGGAGTGATATTGGAAGTAGATCTGATTCCATTGAAGATTTAAGATTTTGATGTAATTATAGGAATGGAATGGTTATTTCGACTTCGAGCTTTAGTGGATTATTTTACTAAACAAGTAGTGTTTAGAAAACTAAATAAGCCTGAGATAATTTTAGTTAGGGAATGTAGTATACTTCTATTGTGTGTGATTTCAACTACAGAAGTTAAGAAATTGATGCAAACAGGGTGTTCAACTTATCTTGCACATGTAATTGATACTTTAGTTAAAGAAGTGCAGTTGAAGGATATCTTGGTTGTTAGGGAGTTCCTATATGTATTTCTAGAAGAATTACCTAGTCCATTACCTCTTTAGGAATTCAACTTTTGTATTGATCTTGTGCCAGGTACCTCCCTTATTTTCATACCCTTATATTGAATGGCGTATGCAGAGCTTAAGGAATTGAAGATACAGCTACAAGATCTAGTTAATAAAGGACTCATACAACCTAATGTGTCGCTGTGGGGTGCACTGGTGCTATTTATTAAAAAAAAAGATGGTATTTTGAAGTTGCGTGTCGATTATAGACAGTTGAATAAGGTGAATATTAAGAATAAATTCCTTGCCTAGAATAAATAATTTATTTAACTAGTTACAAAGTGCTCGTGTTTTTTCTAAAATTGATTTGAGATCGGACTATCATCAATTAAGGATCGAAGAAAGTGACATTCTTAAGACAACTTTCAGGACTAGATATGGCCATTGAGTTTTTGGTGATGTCATTTGGATTGACGACTGCTCTTACAGTATTTATGAATCTGATGAACCGGGTCTTTCATTCTTACTTGGATAAATTTGTAATTGTGTTTATTGATGATATATTGATATATTCGAGGAATAAAAAGGAATATATGTAACATGTTAGAATTGTATTGCAAACTTTGAGAGAGGCACAGCTGTGTGCCAAAATTCTGTCAAATTCTCTAAGTGTAAATTTTTGCTTAAAAAAGATGCATTTCTTGAGCATGTTGTATCAGGGGATGGAATCTTTGTAGACCCTTGCAAGGTGAAGGCTATTGTAAAATGGGAACGCCTGAAGAATATGACGGAGATACAAAACTTATTGGAATTAGCGGGTTATTATAGAAGATTTATGAAAGGGTTTTCTTTGTTAGCAGCCCCGTTAATTTGCTTAACTTGAAAAAATGTTGAGTTTAAATGGGATGATCAATGTGAACATAGTTTTTAGACATTGAAAAATGGTTATGTGATTTTTAGTGATACTTCAAGGCAAAGCTTGGGGTATGTTTTGATACAATATGGAAAGGTGGTTGCTTATACTTTTTGGCAACTTAAGAAGTATGAAGTTAATTACCTTACTCATGATTTAGAGTTGGCTGCAGTAGTATTTACTTTGAAAATATAGAGACATTATTTGTATGGGGAGTAATGTTAAATTTTCATTAATCATAAGAGTTTGAAGTATTTACTATCACAATGAGAATTAAATTTAAGATAGTAAAGATGGTTGGAGTTGGTGAAGGATTACGATATGATAATTGACTATCATCCAGGGAAAGCTAATATAGTGGCTAATACTTTGAGTAGAAAATTTTCTATCACTTTATTATATATCCGTACTACCTATATACCAATATTGTTAAAACTAAAGACAATAAGAGTAGTGTTGAATTATGATGACAGTGAAGCTCTAATAGCTAGTTTCACGGTGAGGCTGACATTGATTGATTAAATATAGGATAGACAAATGTAGGACAATGATTTAGTTAAAGCTTGTCAAGGAATTTTGAATGGTAATATTGGTGATTATAGTTTTACTTAAGGTGGAACTCTATTGATGAAGGGTCAAATTTGTGTACTTAGGGTCAATGACTTAAGGAGAGCCATCATGAAAGAAACTCATTGTTTTGCTTTTGCTATACATCGAGTGGTACAAAGTTGTATAGAACCATGAAAGAAAATTATTGGTGGCCTAGGATGAAAAGAGATATAGCTAAATATATTGTAAAATGCTTGGTATGCCAATAGGTAAAGACAAAACATCAGAAGCTTGCTAGTACTCTTCAACCTTTACTCATACTCGAGTGGAAATGGGAATATATCACTATGGACATTGTAATAAGATTACCCTTACCCAAGTTGAGCATGATGCTATTTAAGTGGCTATTAATCGGCTTACTAAGTTAGCTCATTTCATACCAATTCGGATTACTTATTCTTTGGACTGATTGGCAAGATTGTATATAATAAAGACAGTAAGACTTTATTAGGTATTAAAGAGTTGGAGAAGAAAAATTATTCTCTTTACTTTTTAATAGAAAAGAATATATCTTCTATATAATAGAACCTAACCAAAATGAAATAACAAAATAGGAAATGAACTAACTAAAGTATTAGAAATCTTATAGAATTTTTTTATTTCTAAATTTATATGGTCAACTAATAATAATAAAATTATAATCAATACAGTGAAATCTCTTAAAAATTAGGGATTAAGTGTATATATGAAAATCAAAAATTGATTATTTTCACACTCACCCTCAAGTTAGGCGTATATTAATTAAGTTAAGCTTGATACTTAAATTTTCAAAATTCTTTCTTGGTAGAGTTTTAGCGAGTATATTTGCTATTTGCTGACTTATTGGTGTGTATAGCAGACTAATTGTCTTATTTTCTATCTTCTTCTTTATGAAATGGTGATCTATCTCTACATATTTTGTCTTGTCATGATGCACTGGATTCATTACAATACTAATAGTTGACTGATTATCACAAAATACCTTCATAGTTCAAAAGTGATGATTTTTAATTCCTTCACTAGTCTTTAAAGCCATATTTTCTCATAAATTCTAAGTGCCATAACTCTGCACTCTGTTTTTACACTAATTCGAGAAACTACTGGTTGTTTTTTACTTTGCTGAGTTACTAGGTTCCCCCATATATACGTACAATAACTAGATGTTGATATCCAATCAATTATTGATTTAGCCTAGTTAGCATCAGAGAACACTTTAATATCTTTTCTTGTAGTTTTTTGAAAAATAAGCTTTTACCTGGTGTCATTTTTAGGTACCTCAATATTCGGTTGATAGCTTTCATATGTTCTTCTGTTGGATTATTCATGAATTGACTTACTACATTGACTGAGAACCCAATATCAAGTCTGGTGTGTGAGAGATTAATCAGCTTCCCAACAAGTGTTTGATATATACCTTTGTCTACTAGAATGCCATCCTTATTTACTCCAAGCTTAGTACTTGAGTCCATAAGTATTTCAGCAAGTTTACATCTAAGCATATTTGTCTTTTTAAAAAGATCTAGTACATACGTTCACTATGACATAGTTCTCTTTCTTGACCGGGCAACTTCCATTCTAAGAAAGTATTTTAAGTTCCCAAGATCCTTGGTTTTGAATTCTTTAGCGAGTAATGTCTTGAGCTTGATTAGCTCGTCTTCATAATTACTAGTTAAGATGATATCATCTACATACACAATGAGAATTACCAATTTTCCTTTGGTTGAATATTTGATAAAAAAAAGTGTAATACCTATACTTTTTTATTGTTTTGTTGAACCTATTAAACCAAGCTCATGGAGATTGTTTCAATCTATAAAGGGATTTCTTGAGCTTACACACCTTATTCATGGTTGCCTTTATTTCAAAGCTAGGAGGAATGTTCATGTAGACTTATTCTGTAAGGTCTCCATTTAGAAATACATTTTTCATGTCAAATTGATGAAGAAGCCAATTAAGATTAGTAGTAAATGATAGTAGTACCCAAATAGTATTTAATTTTGCTACCAGAGCAAATGTTTCTTGGTAGTCGATGCCATAAGACTGAGTGAACCCTTTTGCGACTAATTGTGCTTTGAATCTGTCTATACTTTCATCAGTTTTGTATTTGACAATAAATATGCATTTACACCCTATTGGATGTTTTCCACTTAGTAGCTCAGAAATCTTCCAAGTTCCATTTTTGTTTTATGTCTGCATTTTTTCCCATGCTACATTTTTCTATTATGAAGTTGACGTGGCTTCTTGAATTGAATTAGGAACCTGCACTTTATTCAAGTTTGCCACAAATGTTTGGTAACTAGATGACAACTCTTTATAAGAGACAAAGTTACAAATTGGATAATAAGTACATGATCTTACCCCTTTTCTTAAAGCAATGGGATGATCAAGATAATTAGCAATAGTCTCATCAATAATGAATTCAGGACTAATGTTACCTGGTGGAATTTCATGTATTCTTACATTCAGATTAGATTCTTGGTTTTGCTCAAAAGGTGTTTGTTGCTCTAAATCCTCTTGAGTTTTCTTCTTCCGAGAATATACAATCAACTCATCATTGATTACAAATTTTTGACATTGAATAGTTATTGAAAAAGGTGAAAGATTTTTAGATTCAATTTCAGTTTGGTCATTTTGGTTTTAAGAAGGAGTTGAAAAAGTTAAAAAAATTTCAAATTCTCTTTCAGTTTGGTAATTGCAATTTGGAATATAATTAGGAGTAAGAATGGTTGAGATAAAAAGCACGGTGACTTGCGAACTTTAATGGTTGTTGGTCGTTATGACTTCAGTATCCCAAAATTGATATTTCTGCATTTGATTCTTCCCTTGAAAATTAGATTTGGGATAGTAAAGCTAATCTTCAAAGAAAGTAACATTTATGAAAGTGTAGAATCGTTTTATAAGTGGATAATAACAATTGTATCCTTTTTGGTTTGGAGAATAATTAAGGAATATACACTTGAGTTCTTTTGGGTCGAGCTTACTTTTATGTTGTTGGTGGACATGAACAAATACAAAATAATCGAATACTTTGAGTGGTATTTTTGAGACAATTCGGGAGTTAGGATAAGAGTGAAGAAGAAGTTGACAAGGTGTTTGGAAGTTTAAGACTCGAGAAGGCATTCAGTTTATGAGATAAGTTACTGTAAGTATGGCTTCCCTCCAAAAATGTTTTGGGACATGAGTAGAAAATATAAGTGATTAAGTAACCTCTAAAATGTGTCTATTTTTCCTTTCAGTTACTCCGTTATGTTGAGGAGTTTCAACACATGAATTTTAGTGTATAATGCATTGACTTTGTAGGTAATTTCCAAGAACATGTTTGAAGTATTCTTTTGCATTATCAATCCCAAAGATTTGTATTTTGGTATGAAATTGAGTTTGAATCATAGTATTGAAGTTTTTAAAAATTTGCCTAACTTTTGATTTTTTTTTTCATGAGAAACACCCAAGTGATCTTAGTGTGGTCATCTACAAATAAAATAAACCAATGAATCTTGGTAATATTTTTAATACATGAAGGTCCCCAGACATCACCATGAATCATTGAGAATGGATTAGATTTCTTATATAGTTGAATTGAAAACGAGTTACAAGCATGTTTAGCAAATTGATAAATTTCACACAGAAAATCTTTTGAGTTTTTATTGCTGAATAATGAAGGAAAGAGTTTTTGAAGATATACGAAATTTGGATGACCTAGTTTATAATGCCATAACATAACCGCACTATTATTATTAAAGCAAGAAACAGAAAAAGAAATTTTTGTAGACTAATTATTTGTCTTGTTCAAATCTACCTTGTAATTTTGTTATTATAAAGAATCACCACTCTTGATAATATAGAGTCCTAAGCACATCTTAGCATTGCCAATTGTCTTCCTCAAATTTAAGTCCTGAAATTTATACAAGTTTGGGAAAAATTTAGTAACATAGTTAAGCTCTTGAGTGAGTTTGCTAACAAAAAGTAGATTGCAATTTAAGTTTAGGACTAAGTGAACAAAGTTTATAGTAAGATTCTTTAATATAACCACAGAAGCTATTCTTGTTACTTTTGAAGGAGACTTATCTGCAATTCTAATAAAAACATTTTCCTTACGTGGATTATAAGTACTAAAAATCCTTATATCTCTAGTCATGTAATCGAAGGCTTCTGAATCCACAATCCATGAGCTTATTTTATCTCTTGTTGCATTGAGAACGTTTGAAAAATTACCTTTTTAAGCTGGAGATCTAGTTCTAGTGACTACAGTATTAGATGATTGCCGTTGGTTAATTAATTTTTGTAAAAGTTTCATTTGTTCTTTGCTAAATAAATTTTGTTCTGGTTGTATGTGATTCTCATCACAAGAGGCTAAATGTCCATGGCATTTTTTGTTGCTGAATGGACATGAGGGCTTCCAATCAGCAGGTTTTTCATGGATCTTCCAACAGGTCTCTTTCATGTGACCAGTCTTCCGACAGTGATCACACTAAGGTCATCCTTTTTTGAATTTTTTCTTTTTAGTTTGTTGTTGAAGGCTTTGAACAAAGAGTGCATATCCTTTTAGATTGCGAGTAGTATTTGGTGGTCCCATCATTACCTTTTTCCGACTTTCTTCTATGCGAACTTCTAAAAATGCCTCTCAAATGCTAGGTAGTGGTTTCTGCCCCATGATTCTTCTTCGTACTTCATTAAGATCCTTATTGAGGCCTGAAAGAAATTTATAAAATCTTTTCTTTTGAATAATTTTTTGATAATTTTTTCCATCTTCTAGGCGTTTCCAATTGTATTCTTTAAAAATGTCTAACTGTTGCCAATTGTGTATAAAAGTATTGATGTATTGAGTGACTGTGAGATCTCCTTGGTGTAGATCATGAAAAATGCTTTTGACTGTGAATAGTTTGGATGAGTTATTAAAGCTAGAATACATTTCTTTGGCTACATCCCAAATTTCCTTTACGCTCCATACAATAAGAAATTTTCTCCTATTTCGTTTGTCATCAAGTTAATAAACTAAGACATTACCATATTGTTTTCTGATTTCCAAGTTCTGTACTTTGGATCTTCTTTGCTTAGTGAGGCTGCTATTTCTGTGGGTTATCGTCTCTTCCTTTTTTGAAAATGAACATCATTATATATTGTGACCATTGAAAATAATTCTATCCATTAAGTTTGTGCCCTGTAATGGGCATAAGGTTGCCATCTGATCCTTCATTGTTGCCTGCTTCTGAGGTTTCAAGATGTGAAGTAACTTTGGAAAGGGATTGATTTGGTTGATTCATTGTTATATCGTATTTTGTTATCTAGGGTTTAGAGGTGGATCTAATACCATGGAGATTTGGAGAAAAAAAATTATTCTCTCTACTTTTTAATAAAAAAATACATTCTTTATGTAATGGAACTTAAATAAAATAAAATTATAAAATAGGAAATGAACTAACTAAGGTATTAGGAATCTTTTAGAATTTTTTTATTTCTAAATTTATATAGTAAACTAATAATAATAAAATCATAATCAATATGGTGAAATCCCTAAAAATTAGGGATTAAATGCATCTATGAAAATCAAAGATTGATTATTTTCACAGGTACTAGTCACCATCGTGTTAAATAGAGATCTGTGTTTTACGTCACATTTTTGGTCCAAATTTCAAAAGGCCATAGGAACCACATT
This sequence comes from Khaya senegalensis, assembly GCA_032402905.1. Classification (NCBI taxonomy): domain Eukaryota; kingdom Viridiplantae; phylum Streptophyta; class Magnoliopsida; order Sapindales; family Meliaceae; genus Khaya; species Khaya senegalensis. The sequence goes on from CP135536.1 coordinate 5,493,519, forward strand.
GAAATTTAGCTTTATTTTTCATCCACAAACAAATGGTCAATCTGAAATAACTATACAGATTTTGAAAGACATGTTGAGAGCATACATGATAAATTTTTCAGGTAGTTGAGATATACACATACCCTTGATTGAATTTGCATACAATAATAGCTATCAAGTTAGCATTGGAATGACCCTTTATGAAGCACTATATGGAAGGAAGTGTATGACTCCATTGTGTTAGGATAAAGTAGGGGAGCGAAAACTTGAAAACATTGAATTGATTAAAACTACTATGGAGAAAATTAAAATTATTCGTGAAAGGATAAAAACAATTCAAGATTGACAAAAGTCATATGCGAATAATTGAAGAAGTAATTTAGAGTTTAAGGTGGGAAATATGGCCCTTTTAGGATTATTGAAAGAATTGGTGAAGAATTAGTGTTATGGTGTATCAGTTAGAATTGCCTTCTGAGTTAGAAAGGATTCATGATATATTTCATGTATCAATGCTACAAAAATATGTACTAGATCCTTCACATGTATTGGAGACACCACCCCTCAAAACTTAGGGAGGATCTTAAATATGAAGTTCAGTTGATAGCGATATTGGATTGTTAGGAGAGAATTCTTAGAAGCAAAGTAATTCCTATGGTAAAAATTCTATGGCATAGTAGCAATGTAGAAGAAATAACATAGGAATTAGAAAATATTATGTGTAAACAATACCCTTTTCTCTTCATTGATTAGGTACGTAAAATTTTGAGAACAAAATTTTGTTAAAGGAGTAGTATTGTAAAATCACTTCTTAAATTTAGGAGAAAAATAGTTATTTTATATAAATTGCATTTCATGCACGTGCACTTGCATGTATTAAAATATTGTCATAAATTTAAAATTTGTAGAAAGTATTTTACAATACAATTTTGATGAATTATTGTTGGTATAAAATATTTATTTATTTTATTTATTTAATTATGTATTCATTTGAGTGTGGGTATTTTGTAATATGAGCTTACTTAGTGGATTTGAAAACTTAGGCTTATAATTTTTTATTTTATTTGGAGAAGTAGTTGTTTGCTCAAATGTGTTGGATTTAGATGGTAAATTGTAGTAGTTGTTGTTAATTATGTTTGTTAATAAATATTAGAGTGGGAGGTTAATTGATATTTAGTTTGGTATATAAAGAAAGAAAAAATTAGGTTAAGTTATTTTAGGGGTTTCTTAGGTTGACAAGAAGAAGAAGAAGAAAAAAAGAAAAAGAAAAGATAAATAAAAGAGAAGGAAAAGAAGAAAGGAGGAATAAGAGGAAAGTAAGAGAATTTGTTTTTTGATTTAGGTAAGAAACTCAAATTTTAGATTATAGCTTATTTTTCTTACTATTTAAAATATAAAGATAAAATTGTGATTATGGGTTGAAAATTTGTATTTAAATTATGTGTTGTAAATGGGTTGAGAAATTAAGTTAAGTATTGAATTTAGTAACTACAGTATTTTCATTCATTAATCTGGAATATCTGAAACTAGATTTTAAAAAATTTATTTTTGATTTAGAAAATAAATTTATGAAGCTTTAGTTTGCCATTGGTTTCATTTGATTTGAAGTTCGAATGAATTTGTTATAAAATTTTGAAGTGAGATGATAAATACTAGTAATTACTGTTCATCTAACAGTTTTAAATCTTTTTATTTAATTGTATTGATTGGGTATGATTTCTAAAAATCTCTTTTTTTTTTCTTTTTTTTTTTTTTTTATATACTAGACTCGTGATGCTTTAACTTGCCATTGGTTTTATTTGATTCAGAGTTAGAATAAATTTGTTATAAATTTTTTAAGTAAGGTAATAAAAACTGAGAATTTTCGTTCATTTGATAGGCTTGAACATTTTTAATTAACTATATTGATTGGGTGTGATATCTAAAGGTTTCTTATTTTTCATATAAATTACTCTTATGAAACTTTAAATTGCCACGAGAATCACTTGAATTGGAGTTGAAATAAATGTGCAATGAATTTTTAAAGATGTGTATATAGGTGGTCGGTTTGTATATTTTCTTTATGATAAATGCCTATTATTAAATGGTTGAATTTAGAAATCAACGTTGAATATGTGTCATGAGTCGAGTGTTTAGCATTAAGAAAAAATTTTCGGGTTGTACTTGATATATTAGTTTAGTACAAAATTTTATTTTTGTGTATAAGTTTCATAATACATGTATTACTCACTTTACAAGCATGTAGTTAAAGTTTAAAACTTTATATAAATAATGCAAAATCATTTACATCGTATATAGGCTTGAAGAGTGAAAACATGAGTCCGCTTTTATGAGAGAATCAATGAGAGAGTGAACTACTACCTCAAAAAGGTGAGTGAACTTTTATAATATCTTCCTTTTATAATATATATATATATATAAAATAATAATAATTAATAAAAACAATATATATGTATATATATATATATATATATATA
>CP135536.1:5500727-5584484 GCA_032402905.1 Khaya senegalensis
TTTTGGAAGTAGTATCCTAATATTGTTTTGAAAAAAAAAAAAATTTGTTTTCACTCCATTCCTATTTTGAAGTAAAGATTCTTAGCACTGGCTCATTTCCGTTTATTAATATTAAATAATAAAATATTTATATAAAATATTATAAAATTAAGTAAAAATAATAAATTAACTTGTATAAATAAATTATAATTTTTGTATAAATAAATTATAATTTATGTATAAATATTAATAAATTAACATATCAATAAATTATAATATCAATTTTAATAAAAGTGACAAAAACCTAAATTAAATAAATTTTTTAGAATTAAATTTTGTGTTAATTTTTATAAAAACAAATACTAAATCTTTTTTATAATTTTTGTAGAAAATATTTTTTTTTTAGTAGATAAGAAAATAAAATCTTAAGAGTTATTTTTTATTGATATTGTATTAATATACTAAAATTTAATTTAATACTTATAATATATATGTATATGTATACTAAAATTTAATTCAATATTTACAATATATACGCGCGGTGGAAAAAAAGAATTGTTCCATCCTCATCATGATTTGCAAACGAGTCCCTGTGCGCGCGCGCGGAAAAAAAGAATTGTCCCATCCGCATCATGCTTTGCAAACGAGAACGGGGATACATTCTTGTCCCCACTCTGTTTTCTGTTTTCAAATTCGGGGATAAAACTATTCCCGATTTTTGCCATCCCTAGGTACAGCATAATTCTCATGTTGCACTACAAGTTATAAAACTCTAGTGAGATTCTCTTGTGTGATAATTATGTATTACAACATAGTCACAAATAAAAATACAAATTAACAATAGTTGTGTTTTGGTGGTCTAAGTTAGAATCCGATTCATTAAAGAATAAAATGAAATTTCATTTAAAATATTCATTACGAATTGTAACCCACTATAACAATAATAATGCAGAGAAACAAACAATAACAATGTATATATAAAGCCTCTATACCTAGCTCACGAATATGAATAAATATTCTCGACGAGCTTGCTTCGAACTCAATTCATCATCATCGCAAGTATTTTTACAAGTGCCTTGAACCTATAAGTATTATTAGGGCCAGCATAATAGATTTGTGTTCACAAGGTGTAGGGAGAGATTATTTGTCGATGGGTGAACGACTAGAAACCACGCAAGCGGCTCAATCCCGCAAGTGATAGCAACACGCATGGCATATTCAAGTCTTGATAGTGTATTTACTAGTGAACTCCCTAAGGACCAGGAATAAGATGAAGGCAAATGGTCTAATGTCCATCCACTAGCCCTCGATGGGTGCGATACAATGACAGTGACCAACCAAAAAACTTATCCTCAATTTTATTTGTGGTATCAAGGACACAAGTTCAAATCCCGGAAGTGCTTCTAAGGGAGATGTTGTTGCCCTTGTGGTTTGCCAACGACCACCTCATAACTACGAGCAAGACGAAGTTAAATATATTAATATCTAACTTTTTGGCACTAATTGATTTTCAAATAAAAACGACAAGCTAATGGTTCATCTATTACAAAGTTATGCAAGTGCCAAGATTCTACAATAATACACTGTGTATTGGCATAGTTTTAAAAATAAGACAATTCAAATCACATTATTTAAGATAGATTAGTACGAACTATTAAATTTAAGACAAAAAAAAATAAAATTTATTATTTTATAAGATAATATTTGACCAATATTATTTTGAAAATATTTTTACTTTGTAAATGAACTTAAAAATAGTTTCAAATTTATTTAAAAATAAACTTAAAACTAATTTTACCTCAAATCTATATGCATTAAGTGTTCAAAAAAGGAAATTCCAGATTTAATTCATTTGTTTCTCCAAGAATATATAAATATTGTTTCAATTATATGTATCTTTTTTATTATTTAAAGAGCTTACCTTAACCCAAAAAGAAAAAATAAAAATAGTAAGGTTTCAGAAGAAGCAGTAATGTTTTGTATAATGATATTAAAGTATATCTAATAATAGATTACTAAAATGACTTTTAATAATATAAAATATTATTAAATTATAGATGTTAAGTGTAATGACAAAAGAAATTACGTATGTTTCCTTGATATTTAGGATATTTGGTTGAAAGAAAGATGGTAAAAGAAAATACATAGGAGAATATATATAGAGATATTGTATTTTTTTTCTTAAATTTTTTTTTTTTAAAAAAAGACTAAAATATTTAAAATTTACCAAATGCATTAAAATAAAATTTTCAATTACATACCAAGAAAAAAAAAAAATATTACTTACATGCTCTCTTCACATAACATTAGTAACATAAGATGTTAATATATATATATATATATGTATATTTGTATATTATGAATAAATTAGGAGATTTTTCTAATTTTATAGAGATATTATGACAATAAAAAGAGAATTTTTTATTTTTTTTATTTTTATCGATAAATTATATAAAGATAAAATAGAGACCATATTGCGACTCGTACATTGCTGACAATGACAGAAAGTAACCTTCACCTGAGTTAGGTTGCGGTTGGCAAAAATAAAAGACAACACAGGGTGCAAAATAACCCCCACTCACCCTTTTTGGCTAATTAGTTACTGCGGTATTAAAGAACAAAGAGAAAGCAAGTTTGGTTTCACGTGCATGGCTTGGTGCACCGTCAATATCTGTTGTTAATTCAATCAATGAACTATCTAAACTTGTGGAGGACTCGTAGAAACAAAGTAAATGACGTGTAACGACCCGTTACCGTTTATATTATTAAGGTTCACAAGTCTTCCACCTCACACCCTACACTTCATTAAATGTTTCATCCCTTTTTGAAAATTAATTAATTTATTCTTTTCTTTTTTTATTTAACCTACACACCAATTTTGTATTGTAACTTAAAATCTAGAAGTTCATGTTAATTATTACCTTGTCATAGTTTAATTAATTATTATTATTATTATTAAAAATATATAATAATTAAAATATTTAATAAATATTAATTTTTTATATTATATTTTTAAATTTAATATAAAATAATTTTTATATCACAATAAGGATGTATGACGTGTCTCTTAATTATTTTTTTTTATTTTTAACTCTTTTATTTTAATTTTTAATTTTTTTCCTTCAAATTTTGATTGCATTTTTTTTTTGTAAATAAAGAATTAAAATAATATAATTAAAAATTACAATAAAAATTTATAAATTAAATGATACCGTACATAATCTAACGCCTCTTGGTCTTTTACCTTTGTAGTAACTAAGATGGCGTAAAAAAAATTGGACTTGGTTAAATTTGTAGTGTAAAATGAAAAAATTTATATTTATTAATATGAAATTTAAAATAAATATTATAAAAATATAAAAAATAAAAATAATTAACATAAAATTTTTAAAATATAATATAAAAATTTTAAATTTTAAAATAATTAATACAAAATTTTTTTAAAAAAATTACACGATTCCTCGTGCGTGAAACGGATTATGAACAGACCCGAATACTTCGTGGCTACTTCTTGGCGTTGCCATGTTCTCGGTCTTTGGGTTGGTAGCCCTAACAAGTGAACTTGAGAATTCCACGTAATATATTGGTACTGGCCCCCCAAAAAAAGGTCTGTGTTATTGCTGTTTAATTTGTCTTCCCCCGTCGGTTTCACTTATAAATTGCTCACAACCTACCTCTAGTTCCATCATTCGCCTTGAAAAGATCACCACCCGGCAGCATTACACAAACAGAACAGAGCGAGGAAAGACGAGAAAAAAGAAGTTGTGTTTATATAGAGTTAATGGAGGTACAGAGAGTCCAAGCCATTGCTTCTTTATCATTTTCAAATGATAGCATACCTGCAGAGTTCATCAGACCTGAAAAAGAACAGCCTGCAATCACAACATATCACGGTCCGGTGCCTGAAATCCCGACTATCGATCTCAACGACCCGGATCAGGAAAAAGTTGTGATATCGATCAGGGAAGCAAGCACAGAGTGGGGGATATTCCAGGTAGTGAACCATGGAATACCTAGTGATCTTATAACGAAACTGCAGGATGTTGGCAGAGAGTTTTTCGAGCTTCCACAGCAAGAGAAAGAAGCTTATGCCAAACCGCCTGGTGCACAAAGCATTGAAGGTTATGGCACTAAACTTCAAAAGGAAGTTGAAGGCAAAAAATCTTGGGTTGATCATCTTTTCCACAGGATCTGGCCTCCTCCTTCTATCAATTACCAATTTTGGCCCAAAAATCCTCCTTCTTACAGGTTATTATCAGTACTTTGATCACCCCTTAATGCTTAATGTTTGCCGTTGCTTAACTTTATGCTACAAGAGTCCATCAGTATCTGAGGAGTCCTATACTCTGAAGGCCTCACAAAAAATTTAAAATTGAATATATATATATATATATATATAAAGAAAAAAGAAAAACTCCCCACATATCATCATTTGTCCTCACTTATTTCAGTTGTAAAATATTGCAGAGAGATTAACGAGGAATATGCAAAATACATGAGAGAAGTTGTGGACAAACTATTTAGAAGCCTTTCAATAAGTTTAGGGCTCGAAGGGAATGTATTAAAAGAAGCAGCCGGCGGAGAAAACATTGAATATATGCTGAAGATAAATTATTATCCGCCATGTCCACGCCCTGATCTAGCACTTGGAGTGACGGCCCACACAGACTTTTCTGCAATAACAGTTCTGGTGCCTAATCAAGTTTCCGGGCTGCAAGTGTTTAAGGACAACCATTGGTTCGATGTCCAGTGTATCCCCAATGCTTTAATTGTTCACATAGGTGATCAGATCGAGGTATGGTATTTTTTTTTTTTTTTCCTCATTTATCTTCTTCTTTATTTTGTTTATTGATACTCATCTCACAGTCAAGGTCTTATGGGCATCGGTGCCAAGTGAACAGCAAGTCAATGATACCTAATATTACAACCTATTTAATTTTCAGTACTTTTTAACTTTTAAATCATTTTTTTTAAAAAAAGAAAAAAAAAAAAAAAAAGAGTTGTCGTCTATTCATTGTTCCATGACCTGGTAGGGACAATATCTTGCCTGCCACCTAGGTTAGAGTCGGGTCTCCGACAGTACTACATCTCAACCCTTCATAAATTGTATGATGCCATGCTTCATTGTCAAAATTTTGTTATTGGAAAATACCGTCATTATGTAAATTAAAAATAATAAATGGTGATAGCAATTAAGAGAATATTTTATTATATAATAATAATAATAATAATAATAATAATATATAACGGATGTTCTTTTTATTTTATAAATATAATTTAATGAACAGAGTTAGACATTAAATATATACAGTGTATTTAATTAATATCACAATATATATATTTATTTATATATTTATTTGGTTAAATGAAATTGAGAAATGCAGATTCTAAGCAATGGGAAGTACGAAGCTGTGCTACACAGAACCACAGTTGACAAGGAGAAAACAAGAATGTCTTGGCCAGTTTTCTTAGAGCCACCTGCTGATTTTGTGGTTGGTCCACTTCCTCAACTTCTTTCCGATGAAAATCCACCAAAATACAAGGCCAAGAAATTTAAGGATTACGCTTATTGCAAACTCAATAAAATTCCTCAGTAGATCTCACGAGTTTTAATTTTAGTATATGTGATTTAATTAATAAGGCCAGTATTTCTTGAAAATATGGGCCAATTGCACTTTAATTTTTGTTTTTATTTCGGGATTTATTTATATTTAGTGTACCATGGCCCCTAAATAAATTTTCTTCTAGTGTTGTTGAATTCATTATGTTTTATCAAGAATATTGAATTAATTATATGTTACCCCTTTGATTACAAATCATATTCTTAAATAATTTATATGTTGACAAAATTACCATGGAATTCAAAAAAAAAAAAAGAATATTTATATTTTTAACTTTTTTTTTTTTAATTTTCCCTTTACTTATAGAGAGGAATTTACCCAAAAATAAAAAATAAGAAAAGATTTCAAGTTCCAAATCGTGGTGCTGTGAGAGACAGCTTCACACTGTCAGGCGAGTGGGCAAGCGCTTGTTGGCAAATGCCATTCGGGGCAAAGGGCGCCAACTTTTGTGGGCGTGCGCACGGCCTTGCCTTCCCAGCTACCAACTGTTTTCATTTTTTTTTTTTTTTTGGTATTGAAAATGAGTGGTGACACGGGGTTGAACGCGGAAAAGGGATGGTAACTGCACAAAGATTGTCAGCCATAAAAGTGCGGTAACAACATTTTTTGCATATACGCCCAAATATTATTGTTATGGTTATGTTATGGAGTAATGACATGTAAATTTTTATAAGAAGAAGGAGAAGAAGAAGAAAAAAGAATTACAGTATAGAATAATATTTTCTAAGCATTTAATAAAATAAGCTGTAAACTTTGAGAGAATTGTCAAGTTGATCTCAATATTGAATTATTTAGATAAAATTTTTTTAAAAAAAGAAACTTAATGGGTTTATTAATTATAAACAAATTTACATTTTACCTAATTTCTTTAATTAATTTTCATTATTTCACAATGTCATTTCTTTCTAATTACTATTATTTTTTTTATATAATTTTATAAATTTTATACAGTATGATGTCTAGTATTATAAATGATTTGAATTGTACTTATTTGACATTAATTAAATTTAGGAGAAATGCCAATTCAATGATCCAACATTATTTATTTATTTATTTAGTTTTTAAACATTTTGTATTTTTGGTTATATCTTATTGAAAAATATTTTAAAATAAAGAAAAAAAAATCACTTGTTTACATGCTACATAATCAACTTATTCTTAAAAAGAATAAAATTGCTTGAATTATATTTATAAAATTTTTTAACATAGAATTTTACTAAAATTAAGTTAGGTGGATAAAAGTATTCTCATGTTTGTGTATATTTTAAAAACTACATTAAGTATTTAAGTTATATTAATCTTATAGTTGAGTCTTTTTCATAAATATATTAACTAATTTTTTTTATAGCTCTTGTTTGGTATCATATACTTGAGAACATTTTAATTAATAAAAGGGTTGCAGTACAGTAGTGACATCCTAGTATTAAATGCTACTATGTGAGTTTGGCTACTACACAAAAAAATAAAATAAAATAAAAAAAGAAGATAATAAGTTGAGTAACTGATTGTCCTTCAAATATATTAAATTAATATATATTTAATTTATTAATAATATATTTTATTATTTATTATATTAAAAAATTATTAAATAATATTTTAGTTGTTTCAAAATTTAAGTTAATGGTTTTAAATTTAATACATCATGTTTTAAGTTTCATTTAAAGGATTTCAAATTATTCATTTTTTTTTTAAGTCTTTATTTTAGTATTTTAAGTTCTATTCATAGAGTTTCAAATTATGATGTTTTGGTTTGAACTTTTTATCTTTGCATTTCAAATTTTATTTATAGTAAACCGTGTCTACATACACCTATAAGTTCCCTGTGTGCACCTTATTAGAATTAGTTTCAAGTCTTTATTTTTATATTTTAAATCTTTTACACCATGTTTTAAGTATTATTCATTTTTGTTTTGTTTATTTCAAGTCTCTACTTTAGTGTTTCAAATTTCGTGAACAGGTACCTAAGCCTGTAGGCACTCACAAGTTGGCTGTGTGCAACTTATTAAAGTTGGTATCAAGTTTTTAGCTTTTTATTTCAATTTTTTCGCACTATATTTCAAATACTATTCATTCTATTTTAAGTTCTAAAGTTTTATTTCAAATCTTTGCTTACATGTTTCAAGTTTTTTCTATTATATTTCAAGTATTGTTCATTCTATTTCAAGTTATGAGGTTTTCTTTTCAAGTGTTTGCTTTGGTGTTTCAAATTCTATAAATGAATATTTAGTATTTTAATTTTATTAAAAATTTAATATATATATATGTATAATATTTTAAATTTAATAATTTGATTTAAATTTATCTACTTGTGAAATAAGAAATATTAGAGTTACTTAAAAAATAAATTTTAGATAGATATTAAAATAAAGATTTTGATTATGGGTATATAGTATAGCTGTAGTACTATAAAATGTAACTTATGGACGGTCCTATTTAGAGACTACATAGGTGAGGTGATCTAGGTAGAGCTGTTGCCTAAATGAGTTAATGAAAAGACTACCTAGTGTCAGTATCTTAGGGAGTCATGCTAGTCACCCCATGGTTCTTAACTAACTTCAATTTGTCGAGTGAGTTTTATAAAGAGAACTACATTTTTATAATTATTAATAAATTATAATTTTTTTAAAATAAATTAAAAATGTGTATATTTTAATAAAAAAAATATGGTGGTGGATTCAAGTGTATTTCAGTAAGGATACGACTTGAATAGAAATAACAAGCTTAGAAGTGTTTTAAAACAAAATATTTTAGTATTCCTATTCTTTTCTAATGAAATCATTTTGCTTAATTCCAACTCCTAAGGTATATTTTATATACTCATTCCCTTCACTCATACATTCCAAGTTCATGTTTAGGGTAGAACAGGGATGCACGCTAAGAGTATATTTACCTATCATACACATTTGAGTATGATATTTTTGAGCCACAAGTGGGTTTTATATTTTTGAGCCACAAGTGGGTTTTATGAAGTCCACTAGGTCATATGATTTTTGAGATATATATTGTATTATTATATTATATTTTAAAATTTTTTTTATTTGCATATATTTATGTTGAAAAGAATTTTATGAGTATATTATGAATTTTATATATTTAATTTATGATTTTTGTATATTTATGGATGGGTTTTTAATGCCTTATGGGTTCTTAAAAGGCTTCCCTTACTGGTAGGCCATAACTCATGGGTATATTGTGATTATCACGTGAGAATTTTCGGGATCAGGACATGATACGCATACTCTTTCTCCAGTAAAAGAGGAAAACATATATATTAATGCATTATATATTAATAATTGTGCACAAACATATTTGTAATCGAGCACTTATAGTAAATCATAAATAAAGAATTCATAAATATATTTTTATATTATATTCCTTAATATATACATCCACAAGTGACATATATAATTCTCAATTTATAATTTCTTATAAATTTATTTTTATTTCAATATTTCAAATCTATATTTATAAAGTAATTAATAAATCTAAATTTGCATAATAAAATGAAACGTTTAATTTTATTTTATCAAAAAACATTGAATATAAATTTAAATTTATAAAATATTAATTTTATATTATTAAAAATATTTAAAAACGTATCTATCTACTCACAGTTTATGAGAGTGTAATTATTTCCAAAATTAATTTTTTTATTAAGCAAAATCTCTTCCAATAATTTCAAGTTCTAAACAAGATTTTATATATGTAAAGTATTAATATACTAAAAATATGAAAACATGATTCGCATATAATGCACATGATGCATATGTCCATAATCGACACTAATCGAGGTATTAACATTAATTTATAAATTTTCTTATTTATTACACTAATATATATATAATCAAACTTTTTCTCATATTTTAAATTTCATTTCTTACTAAATTTTTAACCAGTTAATTTAAACTTTTACGTATTATATATCAATTCTTTTTATCATACAATAGTAACCAAATATGCATATTGTCATACTTTTAAAAACACAAACATAAATAGATAAATATTTTTAAATTTAGTATCAAAAAAATAACAAGTTCAAAATTTTTTAGTCATATATAAATATACTTCCTAAATTTTATAATTTATACCATTTAATAATCATTTATATTGTACATTTTCCAACACCATAAACATTTATTTTATTCAATTCTAATGCATTAAAATTATTTAAGATAGCTTATGAATTATGTTAACTTGTTTATCAAATTTCAATCCATACATGTCACATACAAAACACATCATTAAAATTTTATTTATTACTACAATTAAATATAATTTTATATATATTAAATATTTAGATATAACCATATATACCCTTTGTAACATCTAGCCTATTAAAAACAAAATTGGGCCCACAAAAATTTAAATTAGTTTGGCCCATTTCTTTAATATAAAAGGGGAAGAAGAATGTGAAAATTTAGAGAAGCCCTTTGGAACCCGTGGGAAGAGAAGAAAAAGAAAAGAAAAAGAAGGAGAGAGAGAGAAAAGAAAGTGAAGAAGAAGAACAGAGAAAAAAGAAGGATGAGAAGAAGAAGAAGAAGAATATGGGAAGAATAAGAAATAAATGTAAGATTTCTTCTTTATTCTTCATTTTGAGAAGAAAATAGTTTATTTTAATATAAAAATGATTAAAAATTGAAGAAAATAGATAGATTTTTGTTTTAGTAGGTGAATAGTTAAAATTATTACTAGTTTAATTTCTTGAACTCTAAATCCATAAATTTTGGATTAAATTTGACAAATTGATGAAAAGATTTTCCAAGAATTGTTAAAAAACTACAAAAATTGATTAGTGGTGAAAATACAAAGATTGTAGAAATTTTATTCAATTTTATAAATTAGAAGTTTTATGTGTGAATAATTAAAAATTTTGAAATCAAAATAAAAATTTTTATAATTTTGGGGTAATATGATAGTTTTTAATAATTTTAGACCTTAAGTATAAATATTTTAAGAATATTTTTATAATTATTTATATTTTAAGGGGTTCTTTTATAAATCTTCATATTATATGAATATTTTTATAATTTACCAGCATTAATAAGTTTTATTCTATAAATTCAAAATTCTAAAATTTTTAGACCGAATTTTAGTTTAATTTTAAGTTAGGAATTTATTTCTTTTTTGTTATAAGTAGCATAAGTTATTAGTTTATTTTAACAACTATGTATTAATCTTAAAAGTGATATCAAGTGATGGTTAGAAAGAGAGATACTAGAGGAATTAAAAATTTAATTACCGACGTCTTTTAATTCAGATAGGTAATTCACATATAATTGAGTGTTTTGGTGTTTTAAAAAATTGAAAAGTAAAATTTTATATTAAAATTTATGAAAAATTATATTTCAATGACACGATTGCTGTTCTGTTTTATTTTGTATAAATTTTTCACGATTTAGTAATATTACAATTGTTAAATTATACTTCCAATGTTTAAAATATTGTGAAAGGGTATAAACAAATTGTTTTGTTATTACTGTGTATAATTGGATTATAAAATAGTGTATGACCTTTTATTTAGTACTGATGACTATGGATCTGATTTCAATCCCACAATGAAAACTTGTAAACTTGAAATCATGAGCAGTGATCCCTGGGTGTAGGCATCTTAAAGTATGTAGGCTATACATTTATTGAATGACAATTCCTAAAAATAGTACTCTAAAACTATGCATTACACATAGTGATAACTAAATTAAATTATTGTTGTCTTATCATTACTTATACTTAATTCTATTTATTTGTGTTATTTATAACTTATTTAATTGGAAGCATGATTATTATTAAATTATTTGAAAAACTCTAATTATATGTAAATATCTACGGAGTGTTAACTCATACCTTACTTTTTAGGTTTTGTTAGAACAGGAGGAGATAAGTGAACCTAAAGAAACCTTATCATTTTTACTAAATAAACTTTAGAAGGTTACATTATTGTATATATTGTGTTTGTTAGAATATTGTAAGAAGATTATTCATATTTTATTAAATAAATGCATTAAGTTTTAATATGTGTATTATTTTGTGATAGTAATTTAGAATATTATAAGAAATATTGAGAATGTTGTAAACATTTTTATACTTGTAGATTTTTATAAATATTGCCCATATATAATGAGAACTCTACTAAAATATTCACAATATTATAACTATCCCTTTAAACCTTAAATCATGAACTCTAGTTTAGGAGTCGTGACAGTATTAACATTAATTATTCTTTAATACACATCATTTAAGTATCAAATTAATCTCATATTTAAGTCAAAAATATATATACATACATATTACTACATTTATTTCTTTCTACAATCAAATGTAAATTTTCCTCTATTTAAGCATCAAAGTAAAATTATATACACACTTTAATACAAATAACTTTTTAACATATATTCATATAAGTATTAAATTAATTGAAAATCAAACTAAACACATTTTTATATGTACACGCTAGAATTTCAGTTTCTAAGTTTAAAAATTTCTAAAATACTTCATAGTGATTATCTAACATATTTTTAAACATATATAAGAGTTTTCTTAAACTCTTTTTCAATTTTTTCCATCAAAAAAACTAATTAGAAATAAATAATTTTTTTAAGTGTTAATGGTTTGATCTAGGTTTAGTTACAATTATAGGATTTTTTTTATAAATTTTTCTATGTATTTTAGTGGTTTATCAATGGTGGGAGATAAGGGATAAGGAGAAAAATGATGAAATTTGGTGAAAACTTGAAGAAACTTGAAAAAGAAATGAAATTGTTGAAAAATTTGGCCAAGTGGAGATTTAAAGGCAAAAAGGCTTAAATTTAACTTATTATCCACCAATCATAGCTATTTGAACATATATGAAAATATTTGATATAACACCCTTATAAATATCAAATAAATATATAAATATTACAAAATACGTGAATATTATAAAATACGTGAATATTTATTGATTTTTAAGAGAACTAAATTATAAGACAATTTAAATAAAATTATATAATTTTTAAATATTTATAGTTCAAGTATAATTTAAAAAATATTTTGGGATAATTCTATAATTTTTAAAAAAATTTTCTATAAATACCTCTATATTTTTAAAAATTTCAAATTTATCCCACTTTTCACTTTCTTCTCTATTCTGACTACTGTTATGATGAAATCCTTCTTGATCTCCAATCAACACCATTTTTGGATCACACGCTCTTTTAGATGTTGCCATTCCACTGTCGCAAAATTCATCTTAATTTGATTTCTGATGAACTAATAAATCTCTTTTAAAATTTTAAAAATTCTTTAACTAAACTTTTCGGCTAACTCCAACCTTCTATTAAAAAATTGAATATATCAATGAACCCACCTCAATAAGTAAAACAAAATAATCAAAAAGTTTAGACCCAAAATTTATCAAATTATTGCCAAAAATGTCAACAATGCTTTCACTTTTCACCCAGATTTCTAACAAACAATGCATCAGATAGAAAAATGGATTTTGCCATTAGATTCAGGACATTGAAATCTACAAGACTCATAAGGAACTACTGCCCAAATCACTAAATTTTGAGTCTTTGACATCGTTGCCTAGTGTTGACTGGCGAGTTAATAGTCAATGGTCAACTTTAATTCAACTATTGTTTTAGGCCTTTCGAATATTATTTTTAACCTTGCAAACATCCGTCGATGAGAAGATTTTAACCATGAGTTCAAAATTATAAAATAACTTTTCAAACCTAAATGTATGTAAGTTGAGACAATCAGAGTAGGAATTTTATCACTTACTCAGTTGTTTATTTTAAAAAAATATAAATAAGATATATAAGTATATATAAATTTTTATGTGTTTATGTTTATGATTATGACTTGAAAATAATTTTAAATTGTTTAAAAATTTAATTATATACATTATTATGATAAATTGTTAGAGTATCACATTTTACAATTATGGCATGCCAAACTTGTATTGATTCAATGTTATTAAATATTTTATCTAAATATTCTCTGTATAATATAAAATATATAAAATTTGATTTTGATGAATAGTATGCAAAATAAATTTTGTTAATTTTTTGCCATTATACTGGCCAAGGTTTTGAGCTAGTATATAATGTGTGTGTGTGTGTGTGCGTGTGTGTATTAGATATTTCTATAATTATAACGTGTAACTTATAATAGGCCTTTAAGACGCATGGGTAAGTAAAAGGTAAGTGAAATAGGAGAAACATATGGATGTGAGTGCGCTTTCTCAGTGTATTTTTTATTGATATAATTTAGATAAAATTGATAATACTTATTTTTGTTGTACACACACACACACACACACACACACACACACACACACAGTGGTATAAAATATAAATTTTAAATTTTAACATCATTAATAATTTTATTGAAATTAGGCATGTATAATTTTTTTTTTTAAAAAAAATTAACTATATAGACTTTTAGGTAAAATCAGTTTAATTCTTATTAAGTACTATGATTTTGCTCGCCCATTTTTTTCTTCTTTAAAAATATTTTTAATGTATTATGGATATTGAGAAACAAGTAGTATGTTTGGATTTTAAAAGATAAAATGAGTGAATTTCCAGTTATTAGTTAGTCGGTGTGTTTTTATTAATTTGTATTTAAATTATCAAATTTCGAATTATGTGATAATGTATGATTTATATGAACTATTAAAATTTTAAATTATTTATTTATTTTTTTAAATAAAGCAGGAATTTACATAGTTATGTATGATTTTATTAGATTTAATTTTATTATTATCATTTCTAAATATATTTTAAGATTTTGGGATAATTTTTGACCTTTTGACTATTGAATTTTGATGTATTTATTTGAGTTTTAATTTTTCTAACTTAACAGTTACTAACACTAACTTGGGGTGTGATATTTGATTTGTTATCTAAATTAATAGAGTATAATATTAAAATTTTGCTCTTAGTTTAATGAAAAATTTTTCTAAAATAATCTTAAAATTTATAACATTTTCACTTATACCATTGTTTTCGCAAATAAATAAATATTTTAAATTCATTTAGAAAATAAAATTAATAAATTAAATAAATAACTTATAAAAATATTCATAACATTAAGTGTCTCGATTTAATGTCAATTAAATAAACATATGCTCAATTTAATACTTTTATATACATAATATATTATAAATGTGTCATGAATAAAAATATAATACATCTATATTGTTCTAAGAAATTTTATACGGGTTATACACTATAGACATTTGTAGTTTAGTTGTGTATGTCTCATTAGATCAAGTTTCAAGCTTTACCTTCATATTTTAAGTTTTTCACATCATGTTTCAAGTATTATTTATTATATTTTAAGTTATGAGGTTTTGCTTTGGTGTTTCATGTTAGGCCCCAATCAAGATTAATAATTGTTAAGTTAAAAAAGTCATAATTTAAATAAATACATCAAAATTCAATAATTCAAAAGTCAAAAAGTACCTCAAGGTCTTAAAATATGTTTTAAAATGATATTAATAAAAATAAATCTAATAAAATTATAGCGAACTATACGAATTCTTATTTTATTAAAAAAAAAAAAATTAAAATTCTAATTGTTCATATAAATCATGCATCATTATATAATCGAAAATTTAATAATTTAAATACAAGTCAATAGAAATATACTACTAACTAGTGATCGAGAACTTACTCATTTTATTTTTTGGTATTTAAATGTATTACTTGCTTCTTAATATCCACAACACGTTAAAAAAAATACTCTTAGAAGGGAAAAAAAAATGATGAACAAAACTATAATATATAGTAAAGATTAATATCACTTATTAAAATTAATTTTACCTAAAAATTTACGTAGTTAATTTTAAAACCATTTACTCATATACAAAATCTAACATTAACACAAAAAAAAAAAACTACATAAATACTATCATTTACTCATAAATCGTCATAAAACAACATCTTGAAACATTTTAGACAATAAAAAAATAAAAATACTACAAGAACATAACAAAAGAAACAAAACAAAACTTAAAGAACTAATATTTGTGCTTTAGATAAATGAAGAGATCTATTTCAGTTATGTGTTTCACATTTATTCTATTGCGCGAGGGAGAGAGGAAAATAAGTGGATTTGTGTGTGGGGGAGGAAATGGTTGGCTAGGGTTTATGAAAAAAAAACTACTGTGCTGACTGATAAGAGGCGTTGAATTAAAAAGGAACAAAAGTGATTAACTGGTAGTTTTTCCTTCGTTATAAAATTAAAAATGAATGCCACCCGTTGGATCAACATTGGAGCAATCGAATGGATATATGGGCCTGGATGTAACGTTACCTATGGGTAACATGGCCAAGCCCTAATAAAAGAGAAGCGTTGGCATTAGTCTCCAATCGGTCGTTTTGTTTTGTTTTGTTTTGGGGTTTTTTTTTAAACCATTTCCTAACCAATAAAATCTTTAGTATGAAATGCAACTGTATCTCTTAAATTGTTACCTTTTGTTTTCAATAAATTACAATCGCGCCACTCTTCGCAAATATGAATGATAATATTATATTAAAAATTAAAATATTTCTCTGTATATATATTGATTGATTGAGATTGACTGAAAAAATAATTGTTTGTAATTTTTATTTTATGATCAATGTTTTAAATTTGTGATGCATGTATATTAACAAATTTAGAAAAAAAGAATTTGAAGACATGCTAATATGATAAAAATTTCAATGGCTAGTACAAAAAAAATTAAGGTATTAAATTTTTAAACTTAAAGTTGTTTTAAAATATTAATAGAAGGTGAAATGTACTTTCTAGTAGGCTAGCAATGGGTCCGTCAGCCCGTCCCCATTTTGCAACCTTCAACATTATCAAAGGATTAAATTAGTTAATTTAAATTTTATCCGGTAATATGACATTTGATTGAGAGAGCAACGAATATATATAATAAAAAAATTTTAAATAAAACAATTCAATTATATTTTTATACTGATGTAGTAGAATTATTCAATTATAAACTTTTATTTGTATTAATTAATAACTTAAATTTAAATTTTATTTATTTATTTTCTTAATTTTTTAAAATTTTTTCATCCCAGTTAATTTCTCTTCAAGTATAAATTTCTTTATTACTAACATATAGTGCCATTTTCTTTTCATGACTTTTTTTTCTCGTAACCATAAATTTTTCTCTCTTAGAAAAAATATAAACTACTAGCATCAATTTGTATTATTTTATAATAACTATCTATAGGCAAAGCTAATGATTGTATAATTTTTACCATTCTTTTAAGTCTTTCTATTAATTTAATATCTTCACTATTAAAATATTTTTGTCCATTTTTACTTAGTTTATTGTATAAGGGTTTAACTAAAGTATTTAAATTAGGTATAAATTTTCTATTATAATTTAATAATCCTAAGAATTTTTGTAATTCTTTTGTATTTTTAATTTTATTTGCAAATTCTAGAATTTTAGTTACTATATGAGATTGTAATTCTATTTTTCTTTTATTTATTACTAATCCTAAAAATTCTATACTTTTGTTTAATTAACTCTATTTTATTTTTTGATAGAATTATATTATTATTTTTGAAACAATTAGAAAATACTATTTCGTTGGCTTGTTTTGTTGTATTCTTAGTTGTTAAGCTGTTTTGGGTGTGATCAAAGTTTTTAAAATGTAACTTTATTAATAGAATTATAGCAATAGCTTTAATAGATTAAAAATGGCCAATTTTTCCTTATCCTTTTTTGTTTATTGGTATTAGAACTTAAGGCTAACTTAAATAATTTTATAGAATAGTTACAAAGATAAACTTCATAATACATTATGAATTTTAAATTTAGTACTTGTTTTGTATTTTAAAATTATCTAATTCGATATTTGACTTGATTTTATTTAGTACTTGATATTTATTTTTTTATTTAATCTTATCTAGTAGATATTCAATAAAGTAGACAAAATCTTCATATTCTATATATAATTCTTTTAAAGTATATTAATTACACAATAAATATTTTAGAAAATATTGTTGACTTTATATATGTTAGATATTGTTGACTACATATATACTAGACATTGAAGTACTTTTTAGACATTTAATCTAGTCGTCATTTTCTATATATTTATTGCAGTTTATTTATTTCCTATATATGTAATAGACATTGTTAATTATTGTATGAATTGTTTAGTTACAAAAACTTATTTTTCTTTATTAACAGATCTTGATTATTTTGCTAGTTTCTTTGAAGTAGAAAGTGAACCCATTAGTGTAATAGAAAGCGATTTTAATTCTTCCACAAATATATTAGACATATATATAAAATATGAAAATATAATATTAGATTTATTACCAAATTATAAAGGAGAAAATATAGGTAGGATAATTAAAGAAAATATAAAAGACAAAATACCTAATATAACTTGTGAAAAATTATTATTATTTTGCATATTTAAAGATTTTAGAATTATTAACTAATAGTTATAGTTTATGAGTTTTCAAAAATTAGAATATTTAGATCTTGAAATTAGTAATTATAGAAAAATTAAAGTAAACTTATCAGAAAAATTTAAAATAATTTGTAACATAGATCATCTAGAAAATCAATATAAGTATATTTCACATACTAATAATAGTCAACAAAATTTTATTGTAAACTTATTAATTAATTTAGGATAGAAACTAGAATTTAATATAAAAAATATCAATAAGAAGTTAGAAATAATAACAAATCTTTTTAAATATAGTAATATTAATACACTTAGATATAATTTAGATTTTATAAAAGACCTATTGTCTAATTTTACTAGTCAAATTAGTATATTTTTTAATAAAAAAATTACTAGAATTACTAAATTTATTAGATACAAAAACACTTAAGCCAGTAAAAATACAAACACAATCTTTAGCAGAAAAGCTTAATATAAAAGTTCATCAAATCAGGCAAACACAAAATAATCTTCAACACAATTAGACATAATAAAATTGAATAAACAGTAAGATTTTAAGAGATTGTTTACTAGAATTAAAACAAGAAATATCAAATATTATTTCTATTGGATTAAGTACAAAAGAATTTAGTAAAGTGAGTAATTCTATAAATTTAGCACAATCTAACACAATAATTAAATTTTTGTTAAAAATTTGGGATAAACTAAAAAATATAAAATTTAGAATTAATAGGATAGAATCAAATTTATTAATTTCTAGTAAATTAAAAAATAAAGTAGAATGTTTAAAACTTTATGGGACAATAGATAATATAAACAAAGAAATAGACAAATTCTTACTAAAATCAAGAAAGCCATAAATAAATAGTACAAATTTAACCATAAGAGAAATTTTAGAATAAAAAATAATATTGACAAATAATGGATCTAGTAACAAAATCTAACATAGACACTATGTTATCTGAAAAAGTTAAAACATTATTTTCATTCTCTAATAAAGGAAAAGAAATAATAGAAAGAACAAAAGATATAATAGATGAAGAAGATGCAAATATTTTATTACAAAAAGGTTTTGAAAAAATTAAAAAGAAAAATTTATATAAAGAAGGAATTTTTGATAAAATAAATAGTAATTTATATGTTTTTAGAAATAAATTAAAACTAGCAATTGTTAACAATAGACAAGAAATTACATTAATTAATAAAATAAAAAAAAATTATCTGAAAAGACAAAAGTTTATAAATATACACATGAGAGTAATAGTCATAAGAATTCTAAGTTAAGCAAGAGAAGGATTAGACACTGCAACACATCTGTATTTACATGACAACAGATTTTATAATTATGAGCAAGCCTAAATAGCAGAAATAGACTTTAGAAACAAAATAGTACCAATAGAATGCATTCCAAATATAGATATTGATATAGATGAATTTTTTAAACATATTAAACTTAACGTACAAACAAAAGGCTATAAAATGTGTGGGCAATATAAAAATTTAAGAATTAAATTATTCTTTTTAAGAAAACTTTATAGTAAATATTATAAAAATTTTAAATTTGAGAATAAAACTATTGTAGAGTATTTTAAAAATTGATACGTAGGTATGATAATTTCAAAGAAATTAGAAACAAGTAAATTGAAAGGATTAGAATGAATGTTACTATATCGGAATAAAAATAGAATAATAAAAGTTCCAGAAACAAGCTTTATGTGTGTTTATAGAGATAATAAAATTTCTCAAAAATTTAATAATTATTATTTGAATCTCTAAGGAGAGAACAAAAAAATTATAAATAGTCACTAAAAATATATTTTAAAAATTCATAATTAGAAGAGAAAAAATTACGAAGGAAAATTAATTGACCAAAAAAAAAAAATTACACTTAGAGCAAACTAATTGAAACCGAAAAAAAAAGTTAAAAAAATAAAATTTAAAATTTAATTATTAATTAATACTTAGAAATATATATAATTTATATTTTACTTAAGACTTCCTCCACGTAAGCCAGATACCTTTGGTCCTTCAAACTCACGTGGGAATAACCATTCTGTCTATAACGTTGACTAACTGTATCATGTACGTTCATAATCAGATAAACAGTAGAATCACAGTCATAACATGAGCCCGCTTCCACGTTGCCAATCCTTCATTTCTGAATTATTATTTTCTTAAATAAACATATATTTATTTTCTTTTTTTAAATCATAATTTAATTCGAACAACTGTTTGAGGCTGATAACCATCTGCTGAAACACAATTAAAAACGATAAATTTTTTTGATGAAATAAGGAATACAACATATTAATTGTTTTCCCATTATCCCGGTGAACCAATAATTGTAAAGTGATCATTTGGACCACATGCATTCCTTCTGCTGTGTCTCCACCGTGCCCGATCGGACCCAGCGACCCCTCCGCCTCTTTATCGTCATAAACCGGCTCGTCATCGAAAGCAACGGCAATTTGTAGATCTCTGTCTGCATCGGCCTGGTCCGATCACAGTCGTGGATCACCGTCTTCTTCGTCCAATCACAATGGGCATCCGATTAGGAGGTCTGCCGCATTGGAGTCGTTGTGCGGATTGGCTTCGTTGGCAGATCAGCGTGGGATTGCAGGTATAGTGTACAAGTGGGTTAATTACGGAAGAGGATGGCGCCCTAGATGGTTTGTTTTGAAAGATGGCGTGTTGTCGTATTACAAATTCACTGTTCAAATAAGATTATTGTTAATAAAGATACCGAAAGAGGATCAGAGGCCATCGGAGAAGTTTCTATGAGATGAATGTCTCGCCTTGGCAACAGCCAATCACGGCAACGCATTCCCGTCGGAGAAATTCATCTCAAGGAATATTGATTGTGATTTATTTTCATTTGTCATTATGATTCTTATCAACATTTTGTCGTTTGGAATTTAGGTGGCGTGAGTTATAGAGAGTAAACCAGATGACAAAAGGTTTTCGATATACACGGGGACGAAGAGAATGCATTTTTGATGGCAGAGAGTAGAGAGGACAGAGTGAAATGGATGGAAGCGTTGCAGGCGGTTGAAGAAATGTTTTCGAGAATTTCATTGAAAGTGGAGTGGTTGTTTCGACTGACAAATTGATACAAAGATTGTTAGAGGAAGGCGTGAGTGAGAATGCAATTGAAGGGAGTGAGCAAATTATGAAGTCCGAGTTTTTGACTCTCATAATCAAGTCGCGTTCCTGAAGCAGAAGCAACCGTTGTTCCTTGATACGTTGCGTAATTTGGAGGTATCCCACAGCCAACCAACAACCAAACATACCACTAACTTTTCCTTTTTGTTATTTCTTTTTTGATTTAAAAACAAACAGCATACTTATGCATTATTTCTTTTACCGGTTAGTTCAAATAGTGAACATTTTTTGATTTCACAAATACAAACACAAGGAAGCCTAGCTGTTTGACTGTATTGTTGTTACTCATGGACCATTTATTGGACGTAAAGAAGTTTGGTGATTGTTTATCTAGCCATTTGAATGTTTATATGATTTGTAGCAAATATCACAAGGGATTTGGATTTGATAGCTCTTGCGTATCAAATATGTGCATTTTTATTTATTTCCCAAAACTCAAACTAATTGGTTGGATTTTTTTATAAATATTAATTTATTCAATAAAATAGACATTGATAAAATTTAGTCTAAATTTTAGATAATGGGTTTAGTCAAAATTAATATTCAAATAATTTAAAGAATTTTAAATACATTTAGGGTTCTTTAAATATATATATATATATATTATTCTTGATTTTAATATATAATTTAATAGATTCTTGTAACATTAGTAGTAACACTAAAATTTAATTTTAGTGTTATAAGTAACGAGCGATATTTAACAACACATCACAACTACCTAAGTGATGAAAATGTCAGTAGTTTGATATCACTTTATCTATAACTAATATTACCGTGTAATTCAATTTTTTTTATTTTAAATATTTTAATTAAATATGAGATATAAAATGTGTCATTTTTATTTGGTTTAATTTTATAATTATTTGATATCTTAAATATACTTATTTTATCAAATGTAATTAATATTATATATTGACTTATTTAAAGATAACTATGTATTTTCAAAGTCTTACTTAATTAAAAGACCCAAAATATTACTCCTATTATATAAAAAAAGATAAATCTTATTTTAATCACACACATCTTCCTACACAAGTTATGACATATTTGATTATTTTATTTATTATCTATATTGTTATAGATGATATTAGAAAATATCAAAATATATTATTTTCTATATTGGAAGCCATGGTAATGTTAAGTACAAAGATTACATATACTATAATCACCATAAAATTCACTTATGACACTTATATAATAATCCATATAGTATTCTTATGATGGGTTGATACAGTATATTAATTCACTAACTTGTACTCGTGTTGATTTGATATCTCATATCATAACATACATATGTTGTTATCAGTAATTACACATACTAATTTCAATGCATTATTATTGCTCTATATATAACAATACTTAATTGAGGATTTTAAGAATAGTATTCAACTAATTGAACTTATTAATCTAAGGGTATTATTATATTTATTAAATATATAGATATGTAATAATTAAATAATTAATTGATATGTACATAAATAAAAAATTTTTATAATATAAATATGTTAAATACTTAAAATACTATTGAATTTAAGACACATATCAACAATGAGTGATAATAACATTGTTATTGAGTTCGACAAAAATTGTTATGTTATGAAAGACATGAAGAGACAAAGAGTTCTACTAGAAGGGGTTATTTAGAAAGGCATCTACAAAATGTTAAAGTGTGTTATCCTAAATTATGAGTGTCAAAGTTTAACCAATTTAGTGTCAGTTTCTAAGCCTTCAATTTCTAAATCTAAGTTAGTAGTTAGCAAGCATGATTATGTAAACTCTATTAAAGACCTGAAAACTAAAAAAATTATAGACATCTGGCATAAAAGGCTGGAACATACTAATCTAAATGTTTTTAAAAGTCTTATTTCCTTTTATAATGATCTTGACTTGACAAATAAAAACACATCGATTCATTTGATGTCTTTTTGCTTCGCATGTTAGCATGAAAAGATGCATTAAGTCTCTTACAAAGCTATTGAAACCGAAACATAATTTTTTCTTGAATTAGTTCACATTAATCTCTAGAGTCTTACCTCTATTATTTCTTTCAATGACAACAAATATTATATAGCACTTATTGATGATTACTTTAGATTCAAATGGATAGACCTTTTAACTTGTAAGTTAAATACATTCAACATATTTAAGCAATTCGAAATTAGAATTGAGAAAACATTTAAACTCAAAATATAGGCCATCCAATGTGACGTTAGAGGTGAATTTAATACCTTTGTATCTTATCTAGTTGAACAAGGCATAAGACTTAGATATTCCTATTTTCACTCTTACCATTAAAATAATATTTTTAAGAAAAAATATAGGCATGTCTCTAAAAGTGGACTCAACACTCTTGGCTCAATCATCAATGCCTCTCTAATTTTAGTGGAAAGTATTTTATACTTCAATTTACATAATTAACAGACTTCCCATACTAGTGTTAGGTAATAAATCATCTTATAAACTTCTCATGAAACAAAAACAAAACCTTAAGCTTATTAAAGGTTTGGGTGTGAGTATTATCCTTTTCTTAAACCTTATAACAACAATAAATTCCATAATAAAGTGTGTTTTCAATTATAACCCTCTGGATAAGAGATATCTATATATGTATCTTTCTAACAGAATTTATATTACAAGAAATGTCATTTTTAATGAAAATGATTTTCCCTATAAGTAAATCCAAATTCTTTAATTCTTAGTCTCAATTTTCAAACACTACAAATTTCTCTTTATCATTCTTTGGTATGCAAAGTTGGTTTACCAAAGTCCATGCAAATGTTTCAATAATAGCAAATGACTATTTTAATGCAACTTTAACTCTAATTAATTTACCTGTTTTTTTAAATTTGAGATCAATACACAAGTCTTTCAAGTCTTTCACCTTAACTTAAAACTATTCTCTCCTTACATAATGTACCTTCCTAAAACACTTCATCTAAGGAAATAAACCACCAAATATTAACCAATTAATGCTGGGCTACCTCATGATCATTAGAGTAAGGCCAAAATATTAAAACCCAAAATATATGCCGTTAGTGCATTATATTCTTTTTAGTTTAAAAT
Source organism: Khaya senegalensis (assembly GCA_032402905.1). Classification (NCBI taxonomy): domain Eukaryota; kingdom Viridiplantae; phylum Streptophyta; class Magnoliopsida; order Sapindales; family Meliaceae; genus Khaya; species Khaya senegalensis. The sequence continues at coordinate 5,524,969 of CP135536.1, forward strand.
TTCCATGAATTAAGAAGCTACCTTAGAGGATTTTAAGTGGAAAGCTATTATGTAAGAAGATTAAGATGTTATCATGAAAAATAGAATTTGGGAATTGATCCCTTATAAATTTGAAATGAAGTTAGTTGGGGGTAGATACTTTTTAAGCTAAAATGAAATCTTGATGGCAGTATTTAGAGATATAAGGCCATGATTGTAGATAAAGGATTAACATAACTCAAAGAATCCATTACTTAGAAATATATCTCTCTATCGTTAGCCTTCCATCAAAAAGTCATTTAGAGTTTAGTTATGCATAGATATTAGATATTGAGACAATTCGACATCAGTAATGTCATTTTGAATGAAGAGCTTACTGAAGTTGTGTTCATAAATTAGTTTATAAGATTTATAGATGTTGTAAATCAGAGTCATATTTGTAAATTAAGAAAAAATCTTTATGGCCTCAAACAATAACCTAGAACTTGATACAATAAGCTCAAATTAGCCTTGACTACATAAGAATTCACTAACTTAACATCATTGATCATATGCTAAAAGAAATATATCATTAATCTCCTGTGCAAAACCACCAATATGCTTAGTTGCAAAGGAGCTTCAACTCCTGTGATTTCTAATGCCTTGGTACACTACTTGAAAGCAAAACCTTATACAGGTTAATGATTTGATCTCTACAAAATGCCACCATATCTAGGCTTGAAATTTTTTATGTAGTGAATAAATTCAACCAATATTTGAGTGAACCTTGCTAATCTCATTGGAAGGCTTGCAAGAGAGTATTAAGGTATCTTAAGCACAGAAATCATTTTAGGTTGGTTTTTAATAAATTAAGTGATATGGATCTAATAACATTCTCAAACTCTGATTAAGGAAAAGACATAATGATAGAAAATTTATTAGTGATTATTGCATATATTTGAGTGAAAATTTGGTAAAATGGTACTCTAAAAAATAAGAAGTGGTGACAAGATCAAGTGCTAATATTGAATACAAACAATTAGCTCTTATAGGTGCTAAGATTAGATGGTTGAAATCCCTTTTATTAGAAATTCAAGTTTAGGCCAAGTCCCTTACAATCATTGGTTAGACAGCATAAATACTGTTGCCTTACTAACCAATCCAGTTTAACATGCCAAAACCAAGCATATCAAGTTTGCCATACATTTTATTAAGATAAGGTACTAAACAAAGAAATGGCATTTCACTGTATTCTTGCGAAACACTAAAATATTGATATTTTGATTTAGCTTTTGCTTCAGAAAAGTTCAACTTCTTTAGGAATAAATTAAAGGTTAAAGGTAGAGACTTGTGTTTGAAAGGGGGAGTTATAATTGAAGAGTAATAGGCCACTTATTATTACTTCACAAGCATAATACTAGAGATCAAAAACTATTTGTTATATCTCTGACCCTTTTTTTATGGTCAACAACATTCAAGTGGTTATGCCAATGCATTCTACGAATCACTTTCACACAAGGCAACCCTCTAGATCATATCTCTCATCTTGTAGAATTAAAAGGATGCTTTGTCTTCTAGTCTTTTTTATTTTTTGTTCTAGCTTGACCATTAAGCCAAATGCTGTATATAAACTTATGTTTCTTCTTTAATGGGTTAGGCTATAATCTAAGAACCATTGGAAGTTTTAATTATTGAAATACAAAACTTTCTAGCTATATCTTCTGTTCTTGCAAAATTTTAACTTATTATTTAGGCAAAGTTGTTGAAAAAAAAGGGTTGGAAAGCAACGTAGTTTGCCAAAGAGAAAGGTAGCATTCATACTACTATATTGGTGGTTACTAGGAAGCTAAGGAAAAGGGAAATTGGGAATCATGTCTTGATATCTTTGGTTAAGTCCCCATTGATTATACTTTTGACTAATTCATCAAGTGCCTGTGCACTAATTACACTAACCTTTATTGTTTCTATTTTTTTCTTAATTTTTTTTTATAACTTTTTATTTTTTATTTTTTTCTAAAGGATATACTTGAGTTATGTACCAGAAAAGAGTGGTACCATGCCTGTAGAATAGTTTGAGAGATGCATGAAATGCCTTTTTTCTTTTCTTGATTTTGTATATTTAGTCAAGTAGACAACCACATTAAATAGTGTAGAAAATGATTAATTAAATTGTATGTATACTTTTCTAGGAATACTTTAACTTTCTCTCTTTAATGTTGATGGCAAATAATAGTTAGGGGTGACAATTTGAATAATCGTGTTGTATTCATGTCCTGTCAAAAGAAGTTAACCCTAACTCAATTCATTTAATAATTGCGTGAAAAAAATAAAAATCCTAATTAAGTACGATTATTAAATACTTAAATAGATTATAATTGTGTTACATTTAATTTTTTATTTATATTTTAATATATATTTATAATATTTATAATAATAATTTCTTAAATGCTAATCAATTTTATTTTAAATATAGATAAATATTTTTAAAAAATCAATAAATATAACTACTTTTTTTAAATACAAAAACTATAAAAAAAATTTATTTGGTCATAAATTAGTTACAATAATATGGATACTTTAATAGTTATTTATGTTATAAATTGATTAATGTGTTGAGAGCTTTAAATTTAAATATGATATAATTATTAATTGTGTTGTGTTACAAGTTTAATAATTTTGCTATTTTTTATCAATTCAAACCTGTAAATTTTGTATTGTATTTATATCATGTTGATAGCTTATGTCAAAAATTATCATTCTAGTAGTAGTTCCCTTCTAAGTACATTTTTTTTTTTAATAAAATGCTAAAATATTAAAATTATTGATAAAATTATTTAATAAAATGTTCAAAATATCTATTCCCACACTCTTGAAAAGGAGGAGGAATTAAAGACATCTCTTCATCTTAAAAGAGTAGAAGAGAAAAAATAATGTAATAAATTTTATTTATAATCATAGATTTAATAATAAAAGTAGATATAGATAACTTTTGGTCTGGTTTATGCTTATTTTTTAATCAAATTTTGACATGTGATCTAACCAAAATTTAATCTCCAAGATTGAAAGTTAATATTTTATTTAATTATGTCTATTTTTTATATTATATTTTCCACTGATACCCATTAAAATTATCTTCTTCTCACAAAATTGCACGCGCTTGTCTCCTTCAACATTGTTCATCCTTAACATTGGCCTTCTCGTTCCACTCCTCAACTGCCATAACCAAACCATTACGCACTTATCACATTTTCACCTTCTCTCTAATCCAAAATTCAAATTTCTCAATCCCTAAATATTAAAAAAAAAACCCTTGTAAATTTGGTGCAATTCAAGTATAATCGGGGACGAAATGCTACTTCTTTCTTTAAAGTTGAAATTTGGTGTGGTTTGACCGTGATAAGTGCGATTAGATTCAACTATTCCTTCAGATAAACTCTCTCTCTTTTAAATCATTTTCAACTTTCACATTTTATCTAGTATCTTTGCTCTTCATTGAATTAAATTTTTAAAAGTTTTCAAAATTTCAAACCAATTGTTGTGACCATCTAACCTCATTTCTTGAATATAGTGGTTTCAATTATGTTGTTTTAAACTTTATGTTGAAGTCTCAGTTGTGGTAATCGCACAATATATTTACCGGTTGAAGTTAACAATGATTTGGAATATTTATAGCTTTTGGGTTGTTGTTTTGGATTGTTGACAAGAGATATCCAAGTGAGTACTATATAATTTATCATCACAAGATAAATGGGATCACATACTTTGGCAGTGGACCATTTTGGTTTTCAAGTTTGCTAGTTTTAATTGTAAAAATCATGTACATTGTAAGCCTTCTATCTGTCTAAATTACAACTTCTTGTACTCATTTAATTTTCATATAATAAAATTTGAAGAATTGTTTTGTTTTATACCTTGTTCAATTTAAAAAATTATTTTCCTTTTAAAAATAGAAAAATAAAATGGACATAAGAGGGTAAAGAAACATTAATCGTAAAGCTTTTACTTAGCAAGCAAAATTTAAAGAAAAAAAAATTCAAAATACTCAACAAAAACAGAAGGTGTCCCCAAATTGTACTCATTTGCAAACTACACTCATTTGCTAGTTTAAACTATCACAGCAGAAATAAAAGGTGAAAAACAAGGCTATAGAAAAAGAACTGCCTGATAGTTGACAACATGAAAACATATAGCATTATAAAAGAGAAATTAGTGATGATATTCTCCAATTAACATCCATATCCATTTATAGAAGTAGTCTTGAAACTTGCGAGTCTTCAAACACAAATGAGAATCCTTTGTTATTTTTTTGAAGCAATTGTTGAGAACTTATTTGTTGACATTATCGTCTTGCATCAATGACAATGACTTGGGAATTGAATTAGGCACATCGCAACCTTGTAAAACTGACTATCAACAAAAATATTTTCATGTTAAAATGATTCAAAAAATCATTTCTAATAACATACAAAAAGAATTTACGTACAGAATTTGGATCACACACTATTGGTGAATAAGGAGTTTGGTTTCTAGTATGAAGCAAATAGGCAACATTTGTACATCATACACAAGTGTTAAACAATTATAAATTAAAAAACACATGTAACTAGCAATATTAACTTTTAATTATTATTTAATAATTGCCTAAAACCTTTGGGAGTTTAATGGGGAATTTTTTGCCTTTCGTTTTATTGCCAATGCATTTTATAGACTACTTTTATTCCTTGTCTTCATCGAAATGTTTCTTTCTTCAATCTTTTTCTTGGACAATAGTAGCATCCTATACACACATCCCCAATCAATAGTTTTTGTAGGTTATTAAAAAAAATGGTCATGGACCTTTTATGCGTACTATCATCCGTTTTTGAATGCAAGACATCTTCAATTAATTCTGTTAACTTAGCCACCTGCACATTTTCTAAGTTATATGTTGTTTAACACTCCGAAGCCCTACTTGCAATTCTAGTGAAGATAAAGACACAAACCTATATCTAGATTGTTTTTACAACTTACAAACTGCCTGGACTCCGTGCCCATGTAAATCTTGCACACATTGTGCCCTTACTTGTTTTATCTACCTTTTTAGGATATATTGATAAGGTACTTCTTTCATGTTCATGGTTTCCCTAAGAACCTTAATTATATGACTACATATTATCCCTTCATTTCAAACATTCTACAGCTACAAGTTAATGCATTAGTATCCTCTCTTTTCACATGTCACCCTTTAGAGTGACAATCCATAATAACTGTACAGAGAGAGCATTCACCATTTGGAAAATAATTTACTTTAGACAAATCAATGGCCTCTTCAAATTGATCTCGAAACTCTTGAAATGTTATTTTTGTGTAAATTTCCTGTGTTTGAGTTAACATCTTAACATGTAATTTGGTATTCAACAATCTTTTCACATGTCACACTTTATGGCATTTATCATCGACCATCCTTTCCAAATGCATAAAAATTTGTGTCATGTTAATATTTGACTTTAAATAGTCTTTCAAACTAGCATTAAAGCTTTCACTAAGTTGCGTACTCTTTATTCTAGCAGGCCATTCTTGCCTACATATGCATAAGCCCATTTCTTTCTCAACTGAAATATGCTCTTCAGCCAATTATTGTTGTGCACGTGATAAACAATTCATTTGCTTCTTCAACAGAATCCACAAACATTGACAAACAACACTTTTCACCCCTCTAGGACTAGTGAAGAACAATTTACATCCTTTAAAGCATTTTGCATCATATGTCAAATACAAAGTCTATGATATGTGATCGGCATTCCGTGTGAAATATATAGCTTTAGCCATCGCTACTTCTTGATATGTAAAAATAGTTCTTGGAGCTTTACCAGACATTGCCTGCAAAAATATTTCAAATAACCATAAAAATTAATGAATGGTCTAGCATACATCAAAGCTGTCACAAAAAGCCACAGTCTCTCGATGATGATAAGACCCAACAAATACTGCAAATGGTCAATTTGCTTTATTAACTTTATAAGTTGTATCAAAACTAATAACATCCCCAAATTGAACATAATCGATCATCATTCTAGCATCTTCCCATAATATATTTGTGATCTGTTCCTTAATGTCTAACTGTGTAGATTAATAAACCGAACAAATATTGCAAATTTACTTTATTAACTTTATAAGTTGTATCAAAACTAAAACCATCTCCAAATTGACCACAATCGATTATCATTATAGCATCTGCACAAAACATATTTATGATCTAGTCCTTAATGTCTAATTGTATAGATTAGAAAAATGATGAATATTTTAGGGTTTGATCAGAAAAGCACTTTAATAGAAAATCCACCTTTTCCTTATGCTATAGTTTTATTTCTCTTCGATATAAATAATTTTTATTATCAAGTTTGCCTAAGAGACTCTCTTCCACTCACTTGCCTACCCATTAATGCATATGTAGACTTAAGCATAATATCGAATTCTTCAACCAAGTCTATTTCAATTGCTTGAGAGGCTGATATTTTTCTTGAGAGGGTGACATGTAAACACATTCTTGCATTACAAGAGGATGGTTATGTATTTCTACAAAATGATGCACATTCTAATTATTTTTTTGCCTATTCAACTTAATACACAATTGAGCAGTGCAACGACTCCTTGTTTCTGCTGTAGGCTTTATTTACAATGAATCCCTCTGTATCTTTCTTGTGAAATCTCCACTTACAACAAGCAAAAATCTCTACTTTTAGAAAATGTCTCTTTTCTGATACTAAACTCGTTTTTCAGCTCGTATATATTACAAAAGTCATATGTTAATTGTTCCGAATCAAATTTTGCACTAAGCATAGGCATCCAATTCAGATCATTCAAGTATTCTAAGTCTATATCACTTCTAACCATTTTCAAGCATCAAATGAAGAGCCCCAAAAAAAAAAAAATTGTAGATATTGAATGTAAGCTGTCACAATAATAACAAAATAAAGAAAAAATAATTTAAGATAGGTATTAACAACGAAAAATTTGGTTGTTAAAAACAGAGAATCATTACAACTCCTCTATAATAACATATATAATCAACTAGAAAAAATCATTATAAAGAAAAATTAAAAAAAAAATATGAAAGCTATCGAATGAAATAAAAAACAATCAAATATAAAAAATATTGCTCACCTATCCTTTTTTTTTTTGTCTTCAATTATTTTTTTAGTTTTTTTTTTAATTGTGAAGGAGAGAAAGTGAAGAGTTTTGGGAGGTAAAAAAATAGAGACTTGGCAGGAACAAAAATGGTGAAGTTAAGGATTAATACATTTTTTTTTCTTTTACATTTTAATACAATAAAATGTGAAATTAATTGGTAAATTTTATTAAAATATAATCTAAGATCTTTATTGTTAGTTATATTATATGTCATTAAATTTTTAAAAGACAAGAATAAAAAAGGATAGGAGAGGATTCTAGTCCAAAAAGTAAAGAAAATGAAACATAGGAAAGAGAGAAGAGAGAAAATGCATTAACTATTTATTGTTAATAACTTTGGTTATTAACTCCATTTAATTCTAATGGTGTCTAATCTAAAAATTTTTAACAAAAAAACATAAAATTATGTAAAGTATAGGGGTATAAAATAATTCTCAAGTTCAGTCTTCTAGAGATTAAAATTAAGAAAAAAATTTATGTAGGATAATTGTACCATATAAATATAACGAATGTGGTATGCCCACTTATAAAAAGAGGGAAAATCATGGATTAGTGGATAAAAGAAGAGAAAGTGAGTAATACTATATTAACATAGTTAATATGATGGAATTGTTTAATTAATGAAGTATAAGAAATTTATTCATTAGTAAAAATAAAAAAAAAATTTAAATAAATTATATAATTTAATTAATATAATAAAAGAAATTATAAATTTTATCTAATTTTTTTTATTTATAATAAATTTTAATTACTTTATTAACTGAATGGTTATACCACTTGAATTATGTTGACGTGACAAGAGGGACATATTTAAAACTTTCTCTAAAACAAAAAGTCACCTTCTCTATCTTGTGTTTCACAATTTTAATTGACAATCGACAATCGATAACCGGATTCTTTCAGCACCTTTTACTTTCAGGCCTTCAATTCCTCTTTCTTTAGAAGAAAGAATGTTGCTTAGACAGATGCTTTGATCCACAGTCCTCGAAATTTCACTGCTCAGTTTCACGGGTTGCTGCAAACAGTACAGACTCATAAAAATTCCTTGTCCAAACTGAGGAGATGGTTAATAGTTTGCGAGGGATATTCAAATTACCTTGAGACGCTCAAATCCATGTCCCAGGACCATCAACGCCGACTTATTTTAGATTATTTCACGAACGTGATGCGATTTATGCACTATGATATACGCATACTTCTGTATTTTCTTACTTGCCTATTCTCATGCTGGATACTCATCTTTCTTATTACTTCATTGCTTTCTCAGATAACTCTATCCTTGAATCAGTTATTTAATCTTTTGCTCTGCTCAGTTGGGAGTTATTGCAAAATATTTTTACGACAATGACAAACTTATGGATCATTTATCGAGTGACTGCTGATGCAATTCGCGCGTGCTGAGCATGACACATATAATCACCAGGCTCAAGATTACAATCATCGAGGAATTAGCAGCAGTGAAATGCATGCTTTGGTTAAGGATAGAGAGACTCTAAAAAGCAATCTTACATGGACTTTGATTTTGGCAGCAATAAAAGCGTTTCGGATTCCTGAGGGCTTTAGAATATACCCTGCGCTTTCGATGAATATTTGTTCTGTTATTAACCTATGTCCATTTTATTAATGGTACAACCTCATATATTCATCCACGGGCTTGTGAATATAGGATAATCAACTGCGATTTCTACACGAAGTATTTTGTTTCTTTTATTTTTTGATACGATGTTGGGTGTTCGGTGGATGTTAAGAAAGATGTTGGGCGTTCAATGAGAAGAAATAAGTCTTAAGTTAGTAGTTAGCAAGCATGATTATGTAAGCTCCATTAAAGACCTCAAAACCAAAGAAATTATCGACATCTGGCACAAACGCCCAACAATAGTAAAACATAATAGTAGGCTTAGAGAAGACACTTTTAAGTTCTCACAAGAAGATTTCCCCGTCATAATATTTTAGTTCGTATTTCGTTTCAGAATTCACTGTCAAACGAAATAAATTGATGCCCTGATTAACAAATAACGAAAGCAATTTGGGTGTGTAAATACAGTGAGCAACAAATTAATCTTTTCGAACCAACTCATTCCAAGTTTTTATGTTTATATAACAAATAGCATCAGCATTATCTAGAATGCAAAAATCACATAATAAATGTATTAACCAAACATGTAATAGTAATTGCGCCGAGTACTTCCATGTTAATTTGTACGAAATTTTTAATAATTCATGTACAATAATATATTAATAATTAATTATATAGAGTGTTTATTAGGTACGAATATTTATATTTTTAATTGAATAATTAGGTGTTGACTTAGTATAAAAATAAGCTAGCACAAACTTAAAATCTTTTTTTTTTTCCATTCAAACTCAATCATAAAAATTGAAGTAAAAGTTTTATATTATTATCATATTTCTTATATTTTTTTACATTTTTTAAGTATACATAAAAAATTTTAAAAGTTAAAAAAAAAAAAATATGTGAGATATATGATTATAATATAATTTTGCCACTTTTATTTATATAAAAATTTGCTCTACCTAACAAATAAACATAAAGAATTTTCTCAATGTTCTAGACGTACGGAAAAAAAAAAGAAGGAAAATCAAACCTACTTTGATTGATGAATATGCACGTCATTTATTAGTAAACCAGGTAGCCCACCAACCTATACATATATATTATCCAAAATAAGTCATTTATAAAAAATAAAAAAAAAAATGAAAGTAAAATTATAAGTCAAATAATGAAGTTTTTCTTTGCGGATACTCTTACCTTACCTATTCTCACCTGTCTATATCTACATACAAGCACGCATCATTGAATTCTCAGTTACAATCATCTTCATCAAATCAATTCGGTCGAGCAAATATGTGTACAGTATATGCATTACACCTCTGAACAAAATGATACGTGTTGAACTTAATTAATAATGCTTTAATTCACAAAATTTTGACGTTTGTTTTTGGATCTCATTTTCCTCAACCTCCCGCAAGACTCGGCCAGTGGTTTCCCACATCGACCCCCAACTCAAGTTACTAGCATATCTATCGATTAATTAATTTCCAAGTTACCTTTTGTGCGTGTACCTTGTCAAAATTAATCACGTTTTTTTTTTTTCTATTATTTCACCTATTTCTGCTCATCTTCTCCCTACTGAGTTCGGAATAATTCCTTTTTTCACAACTATATATATGTACATTATACTATTCTTCATCTTTCTTGTATCGAATCTCCCTCAAACGTTAATGGCTTCAACACTTGCTTCTTCATCATCTTCAGTCCTATTACTTGCACTAGTATTCATAACTGCGTTATGTATTTCTCCAGCATTCTCAACTTCTAGGCAATTTTCAGATGTGAAAATTGCCTCGGGGTTTAGGGTGAAGCTCAAATCTGTAGACTCTGGCAAAAATTTATCCACTTTTGAGTGTGTGGTGCGAGGAATGAAGCGAGGGCAGAGCAGATTGCATAGGCTTAATGCTATGACTCTGGCAACATTAGATTCAGATTCTGCATCACTACAAGCACCTGTTCATGCTGGTTCCGGCGAATTTCTAATGAGTTTATCAATCGGTACGCCGCCGGTTAGTTACTCTGCGATCGTGGATACTGGAAGTGATTTAGTATGGACTCAATGCAAACCTTGCCAAGAGTGCTATTCTCAGCCTACACCACTTTTTGATCCTTCTAAATCTTCTTCTTTCTCTAAATTAACTTGTTCTAACTCGCTTTGTGAAGCTTTACTGCAATCACAATGTAATACTGATAAAAACTGTGAGTATCTGTACACGTATGGTGATTATTCATCCACACAAGGGATTATGGCAACCGAAACCTTCAAATTTGGTGATGTTTCAGTGCCAAATATTGTTTTTGGCTGTGGATCAGACAACGAAGGAGATGGATTCACACAAGGTGCTGGTTTAGTAGGACTTGGTCGCGGCGCTTTATCGCTAGTTTCACAACTCAAAGAGCCCAAGTTTTCTTATTGCTTAAATTCTATTGATGTCGGAAAAGCAAGCACTCTTTTGATGGGATCTCTAGCAAGTAGTCCTGCAAAGAGTAAACCATCAACTACTCGTTTAATAAAAAATCCATCACAACCATCTTTTTATTATCTTTCTCTTGAAGGAATATCAGTGGGTCGTACTCGTTTGCCAATCGAGAAATCTACCTTTGCACTGCAAAATGATGGCACAGGTGGCCTAATCATAGACTCCGGCACAACGATAACATACTTGGTAGAGAGTGCATTTGATCTCGTTAAAAAAGAGTTTGTTGCCCAAACAAAACTTTCGGTGGTTAATGCAACGTCATCAGATGCAACAGGGCTTGAACTTTGCTTCAGTTTGCCAGCTGATTCAACAAATATAGAAGTTCCAAAGTTGGTATTTCATTTCGAAGGAGCAGACGTGGATTTGCCAAGTGAAAATTACATGATTGCTGATTCGAAAATGGGAATGGCTTGCTTGGCGATGGGGAGTTCAAATGGTATGTCCATTTTCGGCAATATACAGCAGCAGAACATTTTGATGCTACATGATCTTGAGAAAGAAACTCTATCTTTTGTTCCTACACGGTGTGACAAATTGTGAGTTTAATTATTCATTAGTGTGTGTGTGCATACTTTAAGATGATTTCTTGAAGGTTTTGTTTTCAATAAATCGAACATTCGCTTATTTTCATTTAGAGTATACGAATTTGTGTTCTTGATCATTAGATGTAATGCATGGCGCCATTAGATTGCTCATGATATTATATTATTATATATGTATGTATGTATGTATGTATGAATGTATTATGCAAAACTCAATAAAACTAAGAAGTAAATAAATAAATAAAAATAATGATAAATATTCAAAATGTATACTGTATGTAATTACAAATTACAACAATAAATTACAGGCAGGTTGTTTTATGGGCTGCTCTCAGGGCTAGAGCTTTAATCAATGGTTTCTTAGCTTCGAAAACTTTGTTACGTAGATTGTGATATGATACAAAATGGCATGATTACAAATGATATCTTTCTTGTCCTTCTAAGCCACGTGGCAACATATTATTGGATTAGAATATTTATCATGCACGCACGCATGCATTAGATTATTACGAATAGTTAGGAGAGGAGACTCACACAGCAAGACAACAACAAAGGTGTATTCTTGTACATTACTTCTAATATGACATTTCAACAAAGAGCCTTTAGGAAATCATGAGTTGCCAAGAATCGGTTCAAATTTATAGCCTTTGGAAATTGGTATATGCTAGTCGATGCTTGAAAATAAATTATACGTATGAAACCTTGGTTTAGTTCGCCATAACTTTGTTTTATTAACATATAATATAGAACATCTCTCTCTCTCTCTCTCTCTCTCTCTCTCTTTATATATATAAATATATATGTATATATATTATCTATCACTGAAACTAAATTGTGATAAAAATTATTTCACTACTAATTTATCACATTTGTTATTGTTACAAATTTTAGATTGTCATATACATAATATTAAATTTTTGATACATTAATTCAAAATCTACAAATGATCCCGATACATTGATTCTCAAAAATAAAATTTTTATGAGAAGTATTATGATATCGATAATTTATAGTTATAAACTTTTAAGAATGAACAATGTTATATACTTACAATTTACATGAAATAATCAATTTTAAAAAATAAAAATAATAACATAAGTTAGTATTTAATAGTAAGTTAGGGTAAAAAATATAATTCAATAAAATGTACAAATGAATTTAGTTATTAAATTGAGACTAAAAAAATTATTAAATATATCAATTTTTTTATTGTTAAAGGATGTATCTCAATAATTACATCTAAGCAAACCTAAAGAACTGTCCTGCAAAATGTAGATGCTAAAATCAACTTAAATAATTAAAATAAAATAAGTATTAAAAATAATTCAATTTAAATTTTATTTGTTTTTCTTTAATTACAAGCATATAAAAAAACGAGTGAATACGACAATAATATTTATCTTATTGCCTTAGATTCCCCTTAATACTCATATTCACATATAGGTCATCTTCGATTGCTTAAAATCTTTTCTTTGTATCACAATCACCACTTCAAATAATCTATACATAAAATAGGCACAATAGAACTTTTTATATAATTTTGTGAGAACTCATAAAATAAATATAAAAAAGGTTCATTCATCGTTTAAGAAATTTTATGATCAATTAAGACATATTAATGAAACGAGACCATGGAAAGAAAATTAAAAACAAGTACGGGGTGGGTGGGAGGGGGGAGGCTGTAAATTTATTTTATTTTCTAGAGTTCAGATTATTTATTTGTAGTCTATTTAGAATTGGGAAGGAAATGTTTTGGAAGGAAAGTAGAAATAAATTTTTAAAGGAATGTGTGACAAAATCATTCATTAAAAAAGTGCATTTAATTAGAAACAAATTAGAATTGTTATAAATATTAAAACAGAATTAAGTTTTATGATTTTTGTGACATATTTAATATTAAAAAATTTGACAATTTAAATTAAAAATAAATACTCAATATTAGTAAAAAAATATTGATATTGGTTATTATATATTATTTGTAGTAACTATCACGCCTCCAAATTCGAAAATATTTGAGGTGCAATTTTTCTTAATTTACAAAGCTTAAAATATGCAAAAATATTAAAATTTAATTTATATAACTTTGTAAATATTTTTTAATAATAGAAAAAATTTTTTTGAACAATTTACAAAACTCAATAACATTGAATGTCATAAATCTTAATGAACCATAAAACAGTGAAGGTTTAGGCCAATTCATCAATTATAAGATATCTTATGGTATCTTGAACCATAAAACATTATTGGGCCTAAATTGTTACATATAGTATCAGAGCTAACTTGTGATATGATGTATAAATGTTTTTGTTTATAATATATCTTATGTTTTGTGAAATATTTGTTATAGACCCTTAATGAAGACATGAAGTTTAAGATAGAAGAATGTTATATTCCACATCGCTAACAGGTGAGTTTGAATTATAACTTATATAATTTAGGTCTACTTAACTTAATAGACACAATTTAGATTGCAAAATCTAAGAGAAAATTTGTGACAGATTGTGTCACGCCCTACCCAGGGGTTAGAGAAAGTTGAAAAGTCAAAACAATTTAAAGATACAAGTTTTACTAGTTAAACTTAAAGTACCCCAAGGTTTTACAAACTTGTCAAACATATGAAATAAAATAAATAGGATTTTAAACAGGATAATGTAAATACTTGTTAATTTCTTAAAACAATAAAATAAAAATCTAAATAGTTCAAATAGTTTAGAGTTTGATAAATTTCAATACAAGTCAATATGGTCATACCGAAAATCGAGCAGCTACAAGCCTACTTAAGGTGTCTCCATGTGGCCGCGTGCTTTATCTACTCTTCACTATCCAAGTCAACCTGAGTTTGACTTAGAAGGATAAGAAAAGGTTAAAAAAAATTACTATGCTTAGTAGGGATATATATCACTTATGTTAATTTTACCCGAAACTTGCATGGTTAATAAAATAATTTTGCCAATTTTTCATAAAATTCCATGATGCAAAACTTATAAGTCTGATGACTCATACATAATATACATTTTATAATTACAATATGTATTATTCATTATTTCTAAAACCATATAAATATATACAAAATAACACACATCATACATAGCCATAATGGGACTACAAGTAACATAATTTAACCTATAGGTTTCGAGTCTTAGGGACACTCCTCTACTGTCCCACTCATACTCAAGGACACTTCTCCAATCATCTTAATAATATGTCAGGACACTGCCCTATCATATTATCCATATCTAGAGACACTTCCCTATCGCTAATTCATGTCTATTACGAATAACATATAATATTTAATAAAAATTTAAGCAGCATAATGTCAAGAAATCAATAAAAATTACCTTACATACTATTCATCAAAATCATACAATTTATATATTTTTATACCATGCAAATAATATCCAGACAAAATATTTAAATTAATACAAATTTGATACGCCATAACTATAAGACGTGTCACCCAAATATTTTATTGTAAAAATGCATAATCAACTTCAAACAATTTAAATTCATTTATACCACAATCAAAATCATAAACACATGAAAGTATATATATTCAATCTATATTTTAAAAAAAATAACAAAGTAAGTGATGGAATTTCTACCTCATTTACCTCAATTTTACATGTTTCTCAAATTTAAAAAATTGTTTGAAATTTTTGATGTTATTGTTGAATTTTTCTCATTGAAACAACTACAAAGAATGTCTTTGGTATTAAAAATAAAGTCTGAATCATTCAAAAACTCAACTTTAACTAAGGTTGATCGTTGACTGATCTATTCTGCCAATTAGCAGTGGTTAACAGTGGTGGTACCAAATTTTTCGGTGATTTGAGTAATAGGTCTAAGCTTATAGATAGTTTTTGACGTTTTGAGTCTAACAATGGTGTCAATTTTTTTGGTACGATGCATCGTTTGCCAAAAATCAAACTTAAAAATTGCAACTTTGACAACTTCGATGAGAAAATTTTAACAACTTTTAGTCAATTATTTTATTTTACTCGTTGAGGTGAGTTCACTAATATGCTTGATTTTCTTAAAGAATGTCGGGTTAGTTAAAAAATCAATTTTTAAAAATTTAAAAACTTTGAAAGAATTTTTGGCAGAGCATTAAAAGTTGAATTGAATTGAAATTGGCGACGATAGAACGGGTATGTCAAGAATATCGCATGAGTTCAAAAATGGTGTCGATTGGATATCAAAAAGAGGTCGTTAGAGTTTATTGGAGTTTAAGTAAAGAGAGATTAAAGAGAGAAAATTAGTGATTTATATGAAAATAGTGAAAGTTATGGGTATTTATAGAAAAATTTTAGTAAAATTACACAATGACCTAAAATATATCTAAAATTGTATAATAATAAAAAATATTTCAAAATTAATCAATTTAGTCCAAAAATCAATTACAAATCAGTCCTTACAAAACACAAAATTTAGTTAATGCATGAATGGTGCTAGAAAGGCAAAGCCCAAGTGCTTGACCCTCACTTCTTGGCTGCTTGAGCACCTGAATAGTGCATTTCTTCCTACACAAAACAGAAGTTGGGTGTTCAATTGGCACCTAGTAGCTACTCGAGCACTTAAACTTGATAGGTTGTGTGTTAGAAGTAGACAATATCTACCAGTTGTTAAGTTTGGACTCGTACACTAAAATATTTTAGAAATTTCTTTTAAAATTTATTAGAAATATCTTTTTTCAATTATTATTTAGTAAGACTTAATTTATCACTTATCACTAATTGAGTTAATGTCATTTATTGATAACATACCGTATGTATGGTAAGTGCAAGCAAGATATATAATTTTTAAAAATAATAAATATTCATGCTCAAAGTTTAGACCCACTCTTGCAGCCTAATCATTGATGTCTTTTCATATATATAAATATGTTATCACACGAATGTAAAAACACACTATACTCAAAGGTACACTCAAAGGTTCCTCTCATGTCATATGAAACACTTAACAATAATACCAAATATGAAGAAATAACTACTCTTATAAAAGCTCCTTATACACTTGTAATTATTTACAAGCAAATAATAAAATTTGATATCCTAGCACACGAATCTTAACTTTCATGAATGTCTTTCTTACAAAATTATTTTTTTATTAGTTAAAACCTAATCATATGTTTATGCTTCAATATCAATATAAATAATTTATAAGCAATCACATATATAATCACGCTATCATGAACAACCACATAACACATAATAAAGTGAAAATTAATATTTTTATACTAGTATATAATTGAAAAGTATTTTTAAATATACAATCAAACATAAAAATATGTTTATTGTGATTTTTTTTAAAAAGTCTAATATATTTACTTTTTGGCAATTACAACGAATGCTAATTTAAACTCTTTAACTTAAATTAAAAATTAGAATTCATAAGACTTATATAACTCATTAGATCTTAATAATACAGTTTATATCATCTAATCTATTTAATAGCTTAATATTTTTAAACTTACCAAATTTGACTTTATGTTATTTAAAAGTTTTTTTAACGCCTTGAACATTATTTTCTAATAAGATTATAACATAATATTTGAGAAATATAATATATGGTCAAATAAAAATATCAACCTTTAGTCCCTCATAAAATTAATTTTTTTTGTTTTTAAATATGATCACTTATTCTATCAGTGTTACAAAATATACTAAGTAACCCTCATTTTTAATTTAAAAACTATAATACATTTTTAAATGTCATAAAATTTTTTAACTATAATAAAGATATATAAACAACAAGGCATTAAAAGTTTTAAAATCAAATTCATTCTAACTATCTTAAATAAATTTTATTTTCAAATCTTCAAATTTTATCAAACAAAAATCAACAATGAACTATATTTATTCACAAATTTATAACAATTTGAAAATAAAGAATTTAATTATATTATTTTAATATGATATAATAGACACAATTAAAAATTGATATATAAAATTTTATAATATTTCAAGACAATTTGATTAACTAAGAAATTCAATTATTTTACAAAAATGAACTGTATTCAGTATCGTATGGTTGAATTAAAAGAAAAAACATTAAAAATTGTTAACTTAATAATTTTTTAATGAAATAAAATTCATAATAATTGTATATATGTCTGATTTATTGAATATTAGTTTTGTCAAATTTATAACAAATGATTTTATAAAATTCATGGATTGAACTACTATCATATATCATCTGTGCATGAATTTTCATTTTCTCTATTATTTCTTCACAAATAATAATCCCTAATTCTTAACTAAAATTAAAGGCTAAACACCCCAAATCAAAATACAAAATTTTAATTTATAATATTTTATAAAATATAAATAAGTAAATTGTTTGTTGAACTATTAATAATCATCAATCTCAAAAGTAAATATTAAATAAAAATAAAATTTACAATATTTTTATCCTTTTTTTTTTTCTTTTGTCTTTCTTTTTTATTTCTTTGTCTCTTCCTTCTTCCAAACTTGTTAGAATCTCTTAACAAAACTTAATCTATTTAATTTATACTTAAAGTAAAATTTTGATTTAGTCCCTATTTTTTTAATCTATTTTATCCTAAAATTACAGCTTATTATTAAAACATTCTATTATTTTCTATATTATACATTTGCTAAAACAAAAAATTCAATATCTATGCATAACTACACAATATATACTTAGAAAAAGTGAGTGTTAGAATAACACATTTTAAAATTTGTCACAATTTATTTGTTTCAATTTAGAATTGTGATATAAAAAGTACGACTTCACCATTGTAAAGTTTAATTGGGCAAGAAAAGAAAACTAATTAATTTAAGTTAAATATTTAATTATTATATAAAATAATATTGATATGCTAATAAAATATATAATTTATTAAATAGTTTGGCAGTTAGTAGCAGAAAGAAAAAAAATTCTTATAAATTTTAATAATATGTCCTTGATTCTTATACATATGTCCTTAATACTCAAATTTATTTAAAAAAAGTTTTAAAAAAATAACACATGAGAAAAAATTATTTTACAGCTTGCCGCAATCAATTAAATAAAAAAATTATTTTTATTATTAAATAAAATAAATTATTTATAAATTAAGATTATTTCATTATTTATAATACTAAATCAAAGTAAAACTATAATTTTACTATTCTTATTAAAATACTAAAAAATAAATAAACTAATGAGAGAATTTGTGTAAAGATGGGTTGTAATGTTTTAAAACTTCTAATAATTCTTCATTATAAATTTTTTTACAAAAAATAAAAAAAGAAATGTTTGCTACAATTTAATAAAATACTATTATTTTAAAAAATAAAAATTTTGTAACTTTTAATTGAAATAATTTAATGATGAGTGTACCTAGAAAAGGAAAATTATTCTAGCATGCAAGTATAAAATTGACTAATTGTCCATTTTTCTACCTAAAGTTAACAAAATAGTTTAATGGTTTGGGGGTTGACTGAATATTTTTAAACTATTGAGTTTAATTTGAATATTAGGAAAACATGTAGGGGTTATATAAAATTAAGAGAATAGATACACAAAAATAATTTCTATGATAACATCACAAATTATTTATTCATAAATTCGATTAATTATAAGTTAATTAATGTTTTAATGACAACAATAAATTACCCAAAATTAGAGTAAGTCGTATCCTTGGTTGATGAATGCACCTTCTTTTACGTATATATTTCAAATATTTTGAAGTAAGAACAGCAGCTAAGAGAAAATAACAGCAGTGAACAGCAAAACCAAACTAATGAAGTTTGAAGTTAAATGGAGGCTATCAAACAAAACCAACCGGTTCAGATTAATTATATGCCCTTTGTTAGTTGACTTTCATTAAGTTTATGAAAATTAAATAAGTTAAAGTGTAATCTTGTTAATTTTTTTGTTATATATCTCACTCTTTCGTATATATTATTCAAATTTTGGGTAACTAGTTTTGCTGCTTCTGATATTTTTGTATCTTACAACCAATTAACATATACAACAATAACCAAAAAAAAAAAAAACCCATGGAAAAAATATAGAAAATAAAATATAAGTCATGTATTAGCACAAATCATTTTTTTCATGTTCTAACTTAGATGGAATGCAGGATTCGATTGTACTGGTGATGCAAAGACCAATATTATATTTTGAAAATCACAATTATCCAGTGAAGAAGTTTAGTTCTCTCATGAAAAGCTCGATTGCCTGGGTGGTAGCCTGATTATTGTAATAAATATTATTAAAGAACCTTTTATCTCAACTTCAAGCTCTCTCAGAAGGTTTTTAATCCACATTGAGTTCATAAGTAATATAAACCATAATTTGATACTTTGTTTCGTCGCAGAAATAGCCACAACATTTTGCTTCTAGTACTCCATGCCACTAAGTTAACATCAAGAAAGGTACAGTAGCCACTAGTAAATTTCTTGTCAGTTTTAGATCCTTCCTAATCTACATAACAAAAGCTCACACTATCCAGCTTGTTAACCTTCTGTATGCAAAAAATCTCCAATTCCAATTGTCTGCTTGAGGTAGGTACCTAAGAACCTTAACACAGCTTCCAAATGAATCTTCTTTGGAATTTTCATGTATTAACTGACTGCACCAACTACAAATGTAACATTTCTTCAGTCGACAGTCCAGTTATTATAAAAGAAATTTGTTGTCTGTGTAAGACTTTAGGTACCTCTTTTTTGTCTTCAAACTTGCGGCTAATAATTCTTTCCCTTATTTTTGAAGTGTCAGAATGATAGAAGCGACGAGATGATACGAATTTAAAATTAAAGTAAAGAAAATAAAGGAAGGGCCTTCTGGCAATCTAGCCCAAGTCCATTTGATGCAGCCCGAGAAATACCGGAGCCCATACAAATGTCATTTTCGGTCCAGGCACTACAAGTTCATTTGTTGCTTTTTTCCAATCAGCTTTTCTGTTGTGCCAGTACTTCCAAGGATCAACATAAGCAGTACAACAGGACCTCATATTTGTAGCTTTTCCCTCGAACCACCATTTTTATTCTTTTTTTTTTTGGGTGATTGTCTTTTTTTAATAAGTACCAAGAAAGCAGGAACTTTTTCTCGTCTCTATTTTTTAACTTACAAGAAAGTTATATTAAAATTGAATGAATAAAAATAAATGAAATAATATAAAGAGAATATTAATTGGGGGTGGAGGGGGAGGTTATGATATAAGAAGGTCAAAGAGGAATTTTAGAAAAAAGTTTTAGATCTCTAAGAATACAACTTCTACTTAGCTAAGAAGTAACTAGGCTCTAAACTTACTATTTAGGTTTTAAGAACAATAATATCAAAAAATAAATTAATATAGAATTATAAATAATAATAATAATAATAACTTAAAAATATGGTAAATAATTGTTCAATTTTTAAAATTTAGTGCACGTACTAATTAATAATAATAATAATAATAATAGTAAAAAAGAATTAGGGGGTTATTATAATTTAGAGTTACTTACTATTCATATAAGAATTATAATTTTTATCTAAAAAATAACATTGATTACACGCGCGCGCACATTTTCATATAGTGTTAATTGTATTGTGAAATTTTAAAAATTTAATATAAATTATTTTTTAAAAATATAATAATATATTAATATCTATTCTAAGTTAATGAATATTTTATATTGTTGAAAATTTAGAATATTAATTGATGTTTAATATAAATAAATTTTAAAAATTAAATAAAGATAAATAAATTAGTATTATACCATGAAAAATAAATAAATTAAGAATATATTTATTTTTTAGTTAGTTAACTTATGATTAAAAGAGAAGTAACTATAATTTTTCATAAAATTTGCTATAAAATAAAATTATTATAAATTTCAATAAAAGTATCTAATAAAAATCTTAAAATAAATATTATTAAACTAATAAAACTTTTACCTTAGTTATAACTATTGCCATACATCAAATAAATTTCAATAGAAGCAACAAACTCCAAATTATTATTATTATTATTATTATTATTTGTGATTGAAGTGATAGTGGATTTGTTTTCAAGAATGGAATACCAAAGCAATAAAAGTAATTAATAATTCCAAGGTGAAAAGTAGAAATAGAGTTAAGATTTTAGTATTTCTATATAAAGATGGTGTAATATCGACTTTAGTATAATAAAACTTGCCTTAACTCACTCAATAGTCAATCCAATTATTAGATCCAAAAACTGATAAGAAGAAGAAAGAATTTTAGAGAATAGAATGGAATTTGTATATCTTTTTTTCTCCCATTTATTAATAAAAGTTTTTAGTCATTTATAAACCTTGCAATACAGTTGAGTTATATACTTTGTTGCAAGAAAATTAGAATTAATAAGCTAAAAGAAGGAAAAGAATAACTAAACAATCATGAAATTTCAGCTACCAATTTATTCAAAGTTTATCCAATAATAACTACTCTTGACTTGATATTCTCTAAGCATTTCATGAGATTTTATACTGTAGATGTAAGGATACAACACATATCATTCCTTCTTCCTTAGAAGATACTTATCCATAAGGATATATTTTGGGTAAGTTATAAAGAAATGTTGTTAGTCTTCCCACTTAGCATCCCCACAAGGAGTGCCAACTCATTTAACAAGAATTTTAGTTTTGGGTCAATAACTTCCTTTTCTAACAAGACAATTATCAAGAATGCACTTAAGTTTTAGGAGTATGGTGGATTCATTTTCCCTCATAGAAGATAATTGCTAGCTTGAAAAAACTACGAAAAGCTACAAATTTTTAACGATAAAATTGTAATATGAGTTATACATAATGGCCAACATTAAAAACAACTTTCCTACAATGATCAGCATGAGTTTTCAACTTATCCAAGCAATAATCAAATTACGACAAAGACGTTCAAAATGGTTTTACAGTCCCTCAAAGTTTTATCCATAGCATGGATTTTGGTAGTACCTAGAACATAAAAGAGTAATGTTGAGGGAGGCATGCTATAGATCACTTTAAAAAGAGAAATTTTTGTAAAAGTGTGCACTGATGTGTTACACCTGTACTATCATACCTTAAAAATAGGGTTAGTGACTTTTATGTTGAAAAGAAAAAATATTAAATAAAATACTCTTACAAATAATTGTTTTGAAATTTTTAAAAAATATATAAAAATAATGAATCAATTAAAATTTCACAGGAATATATAAATTCTTACTATACTTTAAGATGAATAAATTTAAAACTAAATAGCTAATATAAATTATCCACCATTATATAGTCAAAAGTCTAATAGTTTAAAATACAAGTCAATAGGAACGTATCAATTATTGAGTTGCTATAAAGTCACTTGCTATGTTTACGAGTACTCAAATGTACTATTCACTCTATAGTATTCACATCATACTAAACACACTCTTAAAGAGAAAAAGAAGAGGTGAGCAAAACTATGATGCTCAGTAGGGATAAATATTATTACCTAAGTTAGTTTTACCAAAATCCTGCATGGCTAGTATAAAAAATTTCATGACTAATTTCAATAAAAGCCATCGATAATGCCAATGTTGGAAAATTCACACTTTATACTTAATATGTATGTATATAAATATATATATATATATTATAGTTACAACATGCATAATCAATTTAATTTAAATCATATTAATTTATTAGGTGATCACACACATCAACAATAGTCACAATGAGGCCATGCAACATCTATAGTAAATAAAATGCTATAATAGAGCCGCATAACAATATACCCTATGTAGATTTAGGGACTCGCATCCAAGGACATGCTAATGCTATCCCCCTTAACATTACTTTAAGGAATTCCACCCTAAGATATGCTTGCGTATGCATTTACACACAATAATTACATTTCAATTTAATTCATTTTCATATCAAAGTTAATTGAAAAATTGGGCAGCCTAATGACATAAAACTTATAAAAATTTCCTACATACTATTTATCAAAATAATATATTTAAATAGATTAACCATGCAAAATTATCAAAATAAAATATTTAATTCAAACAAGTATTCAACACACTGTAGTTACAAGATGTGCCACCTAAACATTTTTGTCTCGTACCATTTGTAACATAAATTTAAAAACTACATATTGATCTATAAAGTTATAAGTGCTTTTGCTATTAATTAAAACTGTAATATCTTTATTTTTCAACTTTTTCAAAACTTAGATGGTTTGTGGATACTCAGTGCCTGCTATAATATGGAACAAAATCTCTAATAGGGACTTAATAGTGCCTATATTGACTTGGTCTTCTTTAGCTTCAAGATGTCATGTTATAAAAATTTTTAATTATAAATAATTGTGGTCTTTTGTAACAGTGACCAAGTAGTTACTTTTTATCACAATAATAACAAAATCCTTTCTCACATCATTCTCATACTTTTTGATTTATGATGTGTTGAAAGGGGGTCCATAAATTACTAGAACCTTGATTCATTTTTGAAGTTAGTGGAGGGCTTAACAAGCCAGTTGAGTTGTTTGGCATAGTCCTTTATGTCTCTATTGTTGGTGAAGGATGGAAGGATCCATTTAATTTCTTTTGTGAGATATTATGTTCCTTAATTAACTGGGCAACACTTTGTATTTGTTAATGGTCATAGCTGCTTAATCTTAACATCCAAGCGAATTTCCTCTTTGAGACCTATAATAAAACAACCTATTAAAACATTTTCAAATAACCCATTGACATAGTGGGATAGTTTTTCAAAAGTTTCTTGATAAGTTTTTACAGTTGAGATTAATTTCAACCAAATAAAAGTTTTAAAGGGTATCACATAGTCTGTCAGGCTGAAATGTTAGAATATGGCTTGTGTGAATTCATTCCAAATTATTAGTCTTTTGAATTTGGTTAGCCATTGGTGCCATTGTAAGGTAATGCCTTCTAGATGGAAGGAAACTAATTGAACTTATTGGTTAGGATCGATGTTCATGCACTCAAAATATTGTTCTACTTTGTAAACCTAGCCAATTAAATCCTTACCATTGGAACTTTAGAAAGGACAACTTAAGGTGTTGTTGAAAATGGCCATTGAGGTTATAAGATTGCACTGCATTTGAATAATGTGATGATTTTTTTGGGGTAAAATGGGTTGATTTTAGGATAGGTAATGTTTGTGTTATGGAAAAATTAGTGCCTAGTTTTTGGTTGCCAATAGCTAGTGCTCTTATTGAGAAATTGGCATGATCACAATGTCATCTTAGCATTAAACTTCACCACAAGAGCACACTAATGAAGACATTTATGTGACCAACTAAGGAAGAATTATAACTTTAAAAAGTGACCAACGCGCCCTTAAAGAGCAAGTGGGCAATTAAGGATAGCAACTTGCCTTCATAATCCATTCCATGGATCAATTAAAGAAGGATATATCCCGAGTAGTAAGTGTCATCGGTAAGCAAAGCCAAGAAGATCCAACAAGAAGTAGTGTATTGCCATTACCACCTACAAGGCTGCAATATGAGATTGTTAGGCCCCATGAACGCGAGGAGAAGATAGATCAAAAGTAACTTCCTTCTCAAGGAATGATAAATTTATAAGTAAGCCTAGGCAATAGAAGAAAGGTCATACCTAATTACAACCAACCACCCTACCATTATGAAGAACATAATGATAAAGATGTTATGGATAAAGGGCTATCATCCTAACAACTAAGAAGGTCGAGAGGCTATCAAGATGCAGCGTGTTAGCAATTGTTGATGAGGGACAATAGGCGGTAACATTCTAGTCTTGGAAACTGCATCAAGCCAAAGGTAAATATTGAGTTTCTCACCTTTGAAAAAGGAGATCCAATTGAATAAATTTTCAAAGTTGAATTCTATTTTGAGAAGTATGGTATAGAAAGGAAAGAATGAGTTGAGTTTGCCTTATGACATATTTGTGGGAGAGCCAACTAATGGTGATAATGGCTTAAGTCTACTTATACCCGTGAGGGGAGAAGAATTTGATGGACTAGATTTACTTAAGAGTTAATCAACAGCTTTAACAAATCTAGCATGACAAATTTTGAAGGACAATTAGCCAAGATTAGGCACGATGGATCCTTTGAAAGTTATCTTAAGAAATTTGAATGATTAGCCAAGTTTATGAAAAATTGGACAGATAATACACTTATAGGCACTTTTATTCATGATCTTGTACCTTGGTTAAGTAGAGAAGTGAAGATGAAGGATTCCATTTCCTTTACACAATGTATTTGACTAGCAAGACTAATCAAAGATAAGAAAAACTCTAATAGAGTTGCCCTAAAGTCAATAAAACCTTTTGAGGAATCTTAGAAACCATCATCCAACAGTGAGGTCACAACATCAAGATCAAGCGAGCCCCTCAAATTATCCACTGAAGAAGTGAAGAAAAGAATCAAAAAGGGATTTTGCCTTAAATGTGACGAACGATGGTAGTTAAGCCATAAACATAAAAAAGACAATTCAATATCATAGAACTCATAAATGATGATGAACAAGATATAAACAGCGAAGAAAAACAAGTCATTTATATTAATAGCAAAAGAGATACAAATGAAGTGAACTCTTTAAAAAATATGGTTAAAAAAAAAATTACCTTCAATGTAGTAAAAATAATAAGTAAACCTACTACTATGAGATTATGGGTGAATATTAGGGTCAAAATACTATACCTACGCATCAAAGCCTCAAAGGAACAGTTATAAAATTAAGTACCCTAGTCACTAATGATGTCATGTGGTGTATTGTACCAAGATAACTCATTTTCTTTAAAAATCTTGTAGTAGTTATGTTATCATTAATATAATAAGACATGACCTCGAATAGGGATGCAATAGACAAGTACAAACTAAAGATTGACATCCATAACCCTGTCCCCATTTTATGAGGCCATTCCCATCCTTGGCCATCCTTCTTTTAAGAGGCCTATTTTTATCTCTATTTATTTATTTATTTATTTATTATTTTAAAATTTTAAAGTACATTAATAAAATTTATGTTCTTTATTTTATTTTTCATAATAAATTATTTTTAATAAAAAATTAATTTTAAAATACAAATTTCTAATAATTTAAAATCAACCACATAAAAGAAATTAAACATTTTTAATAATTAATAATCAACCAGATAAAAAAATTTTCAAGTTACATATTTTTAATAATCAACATTCAACCCACATAGAAAAAATAAAAATTAAATATATCCAATAATTAACATTCAATCACCTAAAAAAAATTCAAATTACAATTCTCTAATAATTAACATTCATTCCATGAAAAAAATTTCAAATTATTCATATCCAATAATTAACATTCAACTTACATAAAAAAAAAAATTCAAATCAAATTACACATCTTTAATAATTATTATTCAACCCACTTAAAAAGAATAATTCACACAACTTTTTCAACTTTCTTTGTCAACATTTAGAAATATTAAGAATAAATACATAACAAAAGAGAAATATCAATTGGATATATTATAAAATTAGAACAACAAACAATTGACATTTAATTTATATAAAATAAATTTTAACCTCTAAATATTCTTCAGCATCTCTTTGCATAAATGTGCTAAGAACATTTTTGATCTATATTAAAATAGGTTTCCCATGTATACTAAGAGAAATTAATGAAAATAAATTGTAAATTGATAAAAAGAAAGACATATTATATACTTTCATGTAACCAACTTTTTGTGCACAACAAAGATTCTATTATTTGTAAATGTAGTCTTTTACGATATGGACTCACAATTATACCACTTGCATTAAAAGTAGTAACTTAGAAATTTATAATTTATTTTATATAATGAAATTTACTAGTGATTTTTAGTATTACTAATATGTCTCTAGCAATATTATATAACAAAAGATATTTAAATTTATTTACTTTTCACCAATTTAAAATATCAAAAGATTGACATTTAGACAAAATTTCTTCTTCCAAATATGTCTTAAACTTGGTCATTTTATGTTCACTCACACTGGCTTCCATAAAATCTCTAAAGTCCAATCTATGTGTAGCTTGTTTCTTAGTTAAAGCCACCAAAGAATGAGAGAGTGCAAATGAATAACTACTTATACTGAGATTTTTAAGTGATCTAAAATTTGATTCGTAATTTTTTACCAAATTATGACAAAGATTATTGACTCTATCAAATTGAAATGATGAGTGATTGCCATCTATCATAGTAAAACTATACTCAATCAACTTCATTCTATATATTAGATCCAACATGGGTTCTATTGCTAAAATCTCATGAACATCTTTTAAGTTTCTTTTTCAAATTTTAATATCATGATTAATGACATCTTTCTAATCTCCTCAAAAGTAGGTCCAAACCACTCATTTAATGAAACTTAATCACACAAATATGTAAAAAAAAATAATTAGACGTCAGGTATATAGTCCCAAAAAAATATTAATAACATTTAAAATAGTTTCAAATTAATTGCTAATATTTGAGCTAACTCTCACTATTGCTCATTTGGCAAAGTCCTATATTATTTTTCAAAGAGCTTTAATCTATAGGAAATAGCCTTATACTCCAATGTAGTAGAAATCATAAATTTCATCTAGTGGGACAATCAAGCACTAATTGCTTACTACATGAAGCGTTCAACTTATATGCAATTTCATCAAAATTTTTTATTTTTTTATTTATTATTGTCCAAAATGTAACACTATCAAAAATTTTAAGAATTATAGTACCAATAATAGACAAACCATTTCTAGCTATTAAATTTAAAATGTGAGTAATACAATGAATGTGAAATAATTATCCCCCGATCATTGCTTGAACAATTGTCAATAATTAAGGCACTTATCTTATGATATTAAGATCCACCAAGGATTTAAATAATGCATTACACTGTACCTCATTTGTGTAAGGAGCACCCACATATATGAACCTACACTTATATAAATAAAAAAAATATTTAAATTTTAAATTAAAAATTAATTCAAATTTGTATTTTTATATCAATTGAAAAAATTACCTTGAGATTTTACTGTCTATGACCCAATAAGAATCACCAATAAAATGTTTTATAATTGCCATGTGTTTCATTGTTTGTGATCCTGCATCCACTTATCTACTGTGATGGTAATTTTACTCTTACTATGTTGAAAACAACTATTATCATTTTTAACTGTATTATAAGACACTTTATTCCACGAGACTAAAGGAGCTTAAACCTTTTTTAAACCATTCATGCTCCAAACAACTCATAGAGGTACTCATATATCATGATCATTTTCACAATTATTTTCCTTGTCACTAGAATCAAAACAATAAGTCTCCAACTTCACATTTACTTACTGATTTTATCTTCTTTGTATAGTACACTTTTTTTCTCCCATGATACAACATTTAATATGATCATGTAAATATTTTGTACCCTTCATAGCTTGTGGCACCAACTTACATTTATAGTAATTATATACTACTTTTTTAATACCACTATTATTTCAAAATGTTCCCATATAATAAACTTTAATCTGTCTTTCTTTCTTTTGTAATGACATTTCTTTATTTTGTATATCATGAGCTAGTGTATCTTACTTTTTATTATAAATAATTTTATATAAATTCAAGTCTTAATCTGTATGTTAACTTGAAAATTTATGTTCATCATGCACACATATTACATGAGTATTTTATTAGAGTTAAATTTTAATAAAAATATATGTGTGTTTTTTAGATGTAAAAACCTTGAAAAAAGACCTAAATTAGCACGAGAATCAATAGAGGAGTGTACAATTTTTTTTCAAGTTATGAGTGAATTGTGTGCAATGTTTAATTTATTAAGAAACTATTTTGAATTGCATGCTTTGATTTTAATAAATTATTTTAAACAATTTTAAGTTATTAAAATGTTAGAATAACATATAAATAATTTGATATCATAGAAAGCATGTAGATTGATTGTTTACGACCACTTTGTATACAAATTACTGTGATTTATTAAAATAACCCTTAAGATATATATATATATATATATTTGTATGTATATGTACATGTATATATTTAAAATGCTTCATCTTATAAACATTAATTATTGGTGATGAAGCCCTAGGCCTATATATATGTGATATATTAGAATTGCTATAGCATTGTAAGAAATAACTTATAAATGAATTTTTGTAAAGGTCGCATAAGTGATAGGGTGCTAGATGAGGCTAGTATAAGGAAAAACATTGTTGTGGAGCTTGCTAATGAAACATAATGTGATAATGCAACAATTGTCATCTTGTGGTTACTTAAACTAACACTAGTGAGTCACATTGTAATTTCACAAACTAATTTTTTAAATTAAAATATGAATTAATTTCAAATATAATATTTTATATAATTTAATAGTTGTATGATTTATTTTATATAATGAAACTTACTGATAGTTTTAGTGTCTACCTTGATCAAGGTGACAACTTAAGAAATAACAGACAAACTCGATCTTTTATAAATGAACCAAACAAAAACCTAGACACATATTTTATAATTTACTTTTAACTATATAATTGGTTTTAATGTGATGTGAGGTTGGCCAAGTAAATGAGCATAATTTAAAATTATTTTAATATCTCGATACCTCTAAACTTTATGAATTATATATTATAGATTCTTTACTCACTGAGTATATCTTATACTCACTCTTTCACTTTACTACTTTTAAGTTAGGTTTTGCATTTGCTTCCTCATATAAGTGGCTAACATAATTGTTACTGCATTACTTCTAATACAGGTTCCTCAACTCATTTCATGTTTTTCAAAGTCCACTAGCAAAAGGTTTTTGCAATGTATTTTAATATTTTATACTTTGCACTTTGGATATATGAATATATGTGCGCACGCGCGCGCGTGTGTGTAGGTATGTGCAATTTATTTATGTGAATGAAGTGTATAATACGTAAGAATCTTGTAGACTGTCGTAGGATATTCCATGTTTATAGGACATATCTCGATAATATGGAATGGTTTTCACATGGCAACCACTAAGCTAGGACATAATTGGAGCATTGATTTTTGTCCCTCCAATAAATTCAATAAGAGTTGCCATGTTTCTGGCCATTTTTTTTCATATATTACTCTACCCTTGTAAGTTGATCTACTTGATTATTTTTTTGCCTACTCATCTCAAGACCAAACTTGGATACCACCTGATGTAGGATAAGCATGAGCCAAGACTTTGTTCATGAAGACGCAAGAATGTTATGTTGTTAACAAGACAAAAACTAGTAAAACACAATTTATTTCTAAAAAAAATAATCTTCTTCAATAGAACAAATAAGCCTACATATATATAGCCTCATAAAACCTTATCAAAGTAGGAACAAAAATGCTAAATTAAGTAGGAATCCTAAATTAAGTAAAATTTAAAGTAATCCTAAATCAAGTAGGAAAAAAACTTAAACCAAGTAGAATCTTGAATCAAGTAAGGAAAAAAATTAAACCAAGTAGAATCCTAAATAAGTAGAAATTTAATAAAACAATTCTAAACAAAGTAGAATAAAAATGCTAATAAGAAATAATTAAAAAATTAAAGTAATTTTAGACAATGTAGGTTTTAAAAAAATGCACAAATATTTGTGTTGAATGTGTTGTGTCCTTAATGTTTTTCATTAAGATGTAAGAGTTTAATTATACTTAATTTATTTATTGATTTCTTCTTCTTATTATTGTTGTTGTCGCTGTCTTTGTTATTAATATTGTTTGTTCTTGTTGTTAATACTATTTTTATTATTATTTTATGAGGCTCCTTAAGCTAAAGTTGCTAAGTTAGTTTTCTTCTATGTATACTATGATATGATTATGGTAGATAACAGCCGCTTGTTGTTTCATGAATGAATTCAGTTCTAATATCTATGTACTTTTTCTTTTTTTTTTTTCTACATTATGATCGTGTTTATCACATCCTCAAATTTAGGTATCCCTCTGATACCTTAGTATAATTATTTTTATGGTATATTTTAATTTTTGGGTTGTGAAATATATAAGACAATTTTTTTTAACCCTGGTTAGAGCTATTTTGGCAAAAGAAAAATATTAAAATAACGATAAAGGGCAAAATTATTATTTTAGGTAGGCGTTGATGGACCAAATGAGAGACAATTGAGTTAAAGGTTATATTTTAAATACTACTAGAGAAAAATATAGGTTAGATAACTCTAAAACAACAAGAATAACCAGTTTGCTGAAAAATAAAAATTTTGCCAAAAAGGGTAAAATTGTCAATTTACAAGAATTGCAAGGGTCAAATTGAAACTCAAATTTTTAAAATATTAAAAATATTGTTAGAAGTATGTAAAAAAAAAAAAAATAGAACCAAATTTAGACAAGAATACCCTTAGAAAAAAAAAGTACCAAAATAACCAATTTTCCCTCCTAAGGGTAAAATGGTCATTTCATAAAAATTTTGAATTCTATGTCACCAAAATCTGATAGACTAAAATAAAAGAATCTGAAAATAGTTTGGGTAATCTCATAATTTTTTAGGGAGTTAAATATAAATTTTGAAAAGTTATTGGTAAGAGTATAATTTTTAAAAATATAAAGTTGGATAAGACTCTTTAACTTTTTAAAATTAGATGAATTTAACTTTTTTCTTCGCTCTCTTTTTGTAAATCATTCTCTCCCTTCACTTTCAAATTTTTCTTATTTTCTTGAAAAAATCAAGTAAAATCTCATAATCTGTCTGATTAAAAATTATTCTATGCATTGAGAGTTTTAATTCGATAGTACAAGTTTTTGATTTCATTAAATTTTAGTTTATGAACTTATTGAAAAATGGTTTAGATAGTGATTTTATAGTTTTAAATGGTATTTTAGGTATTTTTTTTTAATTTGAATTTGGTGTAATTACCATCAACATTAGATTTAGGGTAAGAACCCTAAACCTTAACTTAATAATTTGAGAGTTTTATAGAATTGATACATAATTTATAAAATTGAATGTTTGAGAAGTAAATTGGAGTAAATATTATTGTGTAAAAAGAAAAATTTTAATTTATGTATATTAGGACATACTCGACTACTATTTATGGAGTATTTAAATCCTTGATTTTGATGTATTTTAATATGTTTAATTGTGTATAAAGATGTTAGGAAATAAAAGAAATTGATAGGAATTGGTTTGAACGTGTAAAATAGAAGAAAAATAAAAAAGGACAAAATTATCCATTTTAGATACTATTTTTTTAGTGTTAAATTATGTTACTTTGATATGTTTATGTGTTAACAATTATATTATGAAACAATAAAATTGGTAGAAATTGACTTGGATATGTAAAACGGAAGAAAAATAGAAAAAGAGCAAAATTGTCCATTTTGAGTATTGTTTATTTTGTGTTAAATTATGTTAATTCGATGTGTTTATGTGTTAATAATTGTATTGTAAAATAATGAAATTGGTAGGAATTGGTTTGGATGTGTAAATTAAAAAATAATAAAAAATGGGTAAGATTGTCTAGTTAGAATACTGTTTAATTGGTATTGGGTAATCATTTTGGTCAAGTAAATGTGTGTTAATTAATTGAGTGTACACGTAAATGATTGAAAATTGATTATATGGAAAAAAAAATTTCATTGCCAGAGAATGGGTATGCGTGTGAAATTTGTAAGTGTTTTGAATGATTGATTAAATGTGTGTGTGTGTGTGTGTGTACACACACACACACACACACATATATATATAATGTTGTGTGAAGTTAACTATTAAGTATTATTTATATTTACGCTTCATTCTATCAACATTCATCGTCGAAAGTGGTATTTTAAAATATCTTTCCAGTGTTGTATGTTTAATGCAGGAATATATTAATATAGGTATATGTGTGTGTGTGTGTATGTGTGTTAAATGAATTAGGAGTGTATATATATATATATATATATATATATATATATGAATTGGTTATTATTACTATTATGAATATTATTTTTTATAATTGATTTGGTGATACATATATTAGTAGGTATTATGATGCAGTTATAAGTATAAATTTATTTTTTATTGGGATGAAATTATAAAAATGTTGTATATGTGATTGTCATAATTTTAATAAATTATCAAAATACCCTTAAATAATAAAAAGGATAAGTAGGTAATATGAATATATGATAAATCGTGGAGAAATGTATAAGTGGCCAATATTATTATGGTAAAATTATAAAATTTTCTTACACACCAGTAGAGCCGCTTATGATTGAATGAAATAATGATTTATTAATTATTGTGGCACTCTTTGGAGCATATGGAACCCACAGTCGTCCTTGTGGTATTTGAAATTGTATGTGAGAAACTACAAATGTCTTTTAGGGCATCTTTGGGCACGTTGAACCCATAGTAAGAAGCGATAATTCACCATAATGTCCTTACAGGTATGTTGAACCTATGGTAACACTATATGTGTGCATAATTTATACATATATTAGTGTGTAAGATGAATAATGTAGTCATGATCCATAATTAATCTAAATATGACTAGTCAAATGAAAAAAGAACATGATAATAGAAATAGAATAGACAAAATAAAAAACGTACAAAGAAAAGTGGTATTATATTATGAGTTAGTCCTAACTAGTTATTGTTGTAGTGTTGGATATATGGAATATATTGTCATGATTAATTATTATTTGTATGGTTGGAATATTATAATTTGTTAAATTATTTTATTGAATTTTATATTTTTTATTGAGTAATTCTAAATTACTCACTTTTTAATTAAAATAATTTTTGAGATATAATTAGTAGTGCAGAGGAATCGGGTAAATCTTTAAGACAGTGATTTATCAAGAGAGTTGAATATACAAGATTTTTATTGGTGAAATAATTATACTTTTATTATAAATCGTATTTTTAATATGTTGTACATCTTGTAAATAAATAAATAAATATATATATATATATATTAAATTGTGATAAATGTTTACTTTAATTATAATAAAAGAAAAAGAAAAAAAAATTAGTATTTTTTTTAATTCCTGTTTAGAAGTCATTATTTATTATTTAAATGGGTATGAGATTCCCATAAGTTGGTATCAAAGCAAATTTTTCTGAAAAAGTTTTGTGAAATCATAGATATTTAAATAAAAATTATTTTGTTATGTTATGGTATGCCCAATGTTTTAAAGGATATTTCTTGGAGTCGACTGCTGTAAGCATATATTTTTATTTTGGTACCTATATAAGTTATAACATTATATATGTTTTATGAGATATCTTATGTGATTGTAGGTATGTCTACACCCAGACTAAGATTTGACTCTTGGTCTTCTGTCAATCGACAAGAGAATACTATGCTTTGTAAGGTTATGGTAAAGGACTTAGAGAGATTAGTTATTTAGAAGGAGAACGAAAAAATTAGAAAGGATGTGAGGAATCGAAACACTTTTTACTCACATACGAGTCTGGGTCATGGAGCCACCGAACAGAGAGAAATAGATACCCTAAAAGTATAAAGGTTTATGAGAAGGGCGTTAATAAGAATAAATTAGTGATTTGTAGGATTTGTTGGATTAGAAGAGAAAGGAAGATGTATCTCCTTAAAAGGCAATCGAGAGTAGCCCTAACTAGGAGAAGATATGATAAGGTTGTTGCCTTTACCATAGAAGAGTTTAATATCTCTTCTTCACTTGGAATTTTAGATTCTCTTTTAACGCAAGGGGTTATTACTGACTTAGAGGTACCGATAAGAGGGTTAGATCCTAATCATCCGAGAGTGGTGAACCCTTTTTCCGTCTAGCTCACCATGCATGCACTCCCATCTCCTGTATCTTCTAGACCCGAGACACCAAAGTTATAGTTTTCCTTTAGTGGTAGTGAACCATTTGATTTGACCATAGAGATCGATTTGTCTGAGAGCTCAAATTCATTCTCCAACACATATTTCTCTCCACTAGATTCTTCCAATACAAAGAGTGACCCATTTGAGTATCCTCTAAATCCTTCTAGTAGTGAGTTTAACCCGGCTGATTATTATGCAAACACTGACCCCTTGGAGTGTTTCGTAGAAATAGACTATACTATGTACCCTGAAGATTCTGAGTACCCCACATATACTACATGGACGGATATATCCGAGCAAACTGATCCTCATACAAAAGTAAATTCTATAAGTCACTTATCTTCAAAAGATGAGTAGAGAAAGTATGGGGTCCAGTGTGATAAAACAGTGTGCATATTGTAAATAAAAAAAAAATATATCATTCTCTGTGTGTGTGTGTGTGTGTATATATATATATATATATATTATTAATAAACAATGTATAAATTTTGTTGTATATATAATACAGTCGCATGCAGCAAAACTACTATTTGTTCATACAAAATATGAGTATGATGCTTATTTTACCTTAGTGTGGTTGATTTACTGGTATATTCTAGCATGGGTTATTTTATTTGTATATATATATATATATATATATATATATGTTGAGGATGTCATGGTATGAATTAAATGGTATGTGTTGTATAGAATGAGTGTTATGGTTATCTAATTATGTATATGATATTGTTAAGTAAAATGCAAGGTCAACGCTCTATGAGAGGACGGGGGAGAGGTAGATGAGCTAGTGCCTTTTAGGAGAGGACGGACATTTCTGTTCAACCACAACCGACTGAAATTACTATAGATGTAGTTGAACTTAGAAATATGATTCAGCAATTAGTATAGGAAACCTTAAGGTGGGGGGTTTAATATTTAAGAATTTTTCGATACTAGCTATTGCACCAACTCTCGAACTAGTTGCTGAAATTTTGACTGCACCTAATATTAGACCAGAGACTGAAAAGATAGCAATGGCTACACAGAGTAGGCCCCCACCTATTCAGAGTTTACTTAGCTAGCATCTCCTTAGAGAGTTTTGGGGAACACATGATCCTATAGTAGCAGACGAGTGGATAGATCAGTAGAAAATACCATAAGGCTATTTACCACGAGCGATTCAAAGAAAGTGGAGTATGCAACCTTCTTATTTCGAGGAGATGTTCGGATTGGTGGGAAATGACTTAAGAAGCAATAGATGTCTTTGCCCTGTCCTAGACAGCATTTAAGAGATTTTTTGAAATGTAGTACAAGTCTGCGGATCTTGTAGCTGTAAAGGTAAAATAGTTTGTGACCTTACAGTAAGGGAGAATGAGTGTCAAAGAATATTTCATCAAATTCAATGCTTTGACCAGATTTGCTACTAGAATGGTCAGCACACCTAAACTCATAAGGGATAGATTTTTACAGAGTTTCTACCGAATATAGTTATCCATTTAACATCGGGTACACAACTTTTGGTAGATTACGTAGAAGCTCTAAATAGAGCATTAAGAATAGAAGTTAACACTAGCAAGATAAGGGGCAAATCATTCACTACATCAGCATTACCTGCACCTGTTACTCAATCTTCTGGTTTTTTCTCATTTGCAAGATGCTATAATTCAATACCACAAAATTGGAAAAGTAAAAGAAAATTTGTTCCTTAAAAGAATATAAAGAATTGGTGTAATAACAAGATGTTACGCTAGGGCACAATTCCCTAATGCCTTTGATGCAAGAAGAACCATACTGAAGAATGCTATGTCAGAGGCAAACAAATCATCTATTATAGATATAAACAACCAGGTCACATTATAGCTCATTGTAAAGCCTCTTCGCCACCTACCAGATCTCAACAACATAATACCTTAGAACTGATAATTGCTTAACTTTTTCAGATTATCAAGAGGTCACAGGCTCGAGTGTATACGATAGTTCCGAACCAAATAGAGGCTAGCCTTTTTGTAGTAACCGGTCAGCTTTCATTTCATTATACTCCTTTGTATGTCTTGGTAGATTTTAGGGCTACCAATTCTTTTATTGCCTTTGTTGTGTTAGAAAGACTGAATATAAAATCCTATAATCCACCATATCTTATCTGGGTAGAGATGCCACATGGGGATAGGGTAGAAATTGAAATGATTCTCTAGGATGAGTAGGTAGTAATACAAGGTAGAGAGTTAAGAGTAGATTGGATTATGTTACATATGCTTGATTTTGATATTATTTAAGGTATGGACTTTTTAAAGAAGTATAATGTATAAATTGACTGCCGAAATAAGAAGGCTCAATTTCAGTTAAATGAAGGGGATAAATTTAGTTTAGTGAAGGTAGACAACTTAACATAATGATCAGTAGTATGCAAGTTAGGAGTATATTAAGAAAATGATGTATAAGGTACTTAGTTAATGTTGTACATGAAAGTGAAGTGCCGAAATTGAGGATGCATGATGTTCCTGTAGTAAATGAATTTTTAGATATATTTCCAAAAAAGGTATCAGGATTAATTCCGAAATGTGAAGTGGAGTTTAATATAGAGTTAGAACTTAGTGCAAACCCAATCTTAAAAATTCTATATCATATGACTTCAACTGAACTACAAGAATTAAAGAAGCAATTATAGAAATTACTAGAAAAATGGTTTATCCGCCTGAGTCATTCACTGTGGGAAGTGCTAATATTATTTGTGAAAAGGAAAGATGGGTCACTCCGGATGTGTATTGACTATAAAAAGTTGAATAAGTTGCCGGTGAAAAATAAATACCCACTGTCTCGGATAAATAACCTCTTTGATCAATTGAAAAGAGTGTTAGTATTTTCTAAAATTGATCTGAGGTTAGGACATCATCAGTTACGAATTGCTGATAAAAATATATCTAAGACTGCCTTTTGCACTCGTTTTGGGCACTATGAGTTTGTTGTGATGCCTTATGAGTTGACTAATGTTCTCGTAATTTTTATGGATTTGATGAATAGAGTATTCCATGACTGTTTAGACAGATTTCTCATGGTGTTTATAAATGATACTCTGATATATTTTCGGTCAAAAAAAATCATGCCCAGCATTTGAGATTTGTGTTACAGCAATTGAAGAAATGTAAGTTGTATGCCAAATTCCCAAAATGTGAGTTTTGGATGAAAAAGATGGTATTTTTGGAACATGTGATGTCAAAAGAGGGGATAATAGTGGATCCTAGTAAAATAGAAGCAATTTTAGAGTGGTAAAGGCCCAAAACTATTAGAGAAATAAGAAATATTTTAGGTCTTATAGGGTATTATAGGAGATTCGTGCAAGGATTTGCACGAATTGCTAAGCCACTCACTAATCTAACTCGATAAGTAACCCCGTTCATTTGGTCAGACCTTTGTAAGGAGAGTTTCCAAGTCTTAAAAAGACGACTAACCACTACTCCTATTTTGGTGTTGTTTGAGGATAGAATAGAGTATGATATGTATTGTGATACTTCATATCAAGGATTAGGGATAGTTTTGATGTAAAATGGGAAGGTGATAATGTACGCATCGAGACAATTAAAGGATTATGAGACATGCTATCCAACCCATGATTTAGAATTAGTAGCGGTTGTATTTGCCCTAAAAATATGAAGACATTATTTGTATGGGGTTAAATATATTATCTACACAAATCACAAGAGCCTAAAGTACTATTTTACCTAAAAAGAGCTGAATATGAGGCAGAGAAGATGGTTGGATCTGGTTAAAGACTATGATTGCGAGATAAAATACCAACCTA
Organism: Khaya senegalensis; assembly: GCA_032402905.1. Classification (NCBI taxonomy): domain Eukaryota; kingdom Viridiplantae; phylum Streptophyta; class Magnoliopsida; order Sapindales; family Meliaceae; genus Khaya; species Khaya senegalensis. The sequence goes on from CP135536.1 coordinate 5,564,187, forward strand.
CAAAGGTAAATGTAGTAGCGGATGCACTCAATAGGAAGGTTATGGTGTCCCATTTTGAGTGCCCAAAAAGGAGCACCGCAAGAGTTAACAGAAGGAAGATTGGAGGTAATAGGGGGGGCAAATCGCTAAATTGAAGATTTAACCCATTTTGTTAGAAGAGATAAAGGAGAAATAACTTATTGATAACTAGTGTCAGAGCATTCACTAATAGATACAAAAGGGCTAAAAAATAGATTTTCAGATAAGTAGAGATATCTTTCAATTCTGAAGTAAAGTGTATTTACCCCAAGATCCAAAACTCAAGAAGAAAGTCCTCAGTGAGGCTCATGATAGACTCTACACCGCTCATTTCGGGGGTGTAAAAATGTATCAGGATTTCAAAAGAAATTTCGAATAGAATGGAATAAAGAAGAATATAGGAGATTACGTATCAAAATGCTTAATCTACTAGCATGTAAAAACTGATCATCAAAGACCTTTTGAATTATTATAGTTGTTAAGGATCCTAGAATAAAAATGGGAAGAAATTTCCATGAATTTTATTAACAGACTTCCTAAAGTATAAAGGAGATTTAATGTCATATAAGTGATAATAGACAGATTAACCAAGATAGCTCACTTCATTCCAGTGAAGAACACCATTAATACGGATTAGTTAACACAGATCTATATTCGAGAGATTGTGAGATTGCAAGAAGTGCCTAAAATCATTGTATCAGATAGAGACTCCCAATTTGTATCAGCTTTCTAAAAGAGCTTACATAGAGCGTTAGGTATCCAATTAGTTTTTAGTATTGCCTATCACCCGCAGATAGATGGGCAAACTGAGAGAGTCAACTAGATTATAAAAGACATGCCGATGGCATATTGTTTAGATTATCAGGTGTCATGGCATGATATTCTATCCTTAATGAAATTTGCGTATAATAATAGCTATTAGGCTACTATTAAGATGGCACCCTATGAGACTCTCTATGTAAGAAAGTGCAAATCCCTACTGTATTAGAATACTTTTGCTGAAAAAAATGAGATTAACCAAGCTTTCGGACCAGAACAAACACAGAAAATGATTATAAGTGTACGGGTGATTAAAGAAAAATTACGCCGACTTACGCCGACTTAAAAAGAAAAAGGTAGAATTTCAAGTTAACGATAAAATTTTTGTAAAAGTTGTCCCATACAAGTACATTATGAGGTTTGGCCGAAAGGGCAAGTCGACGCCCATGTATGTGGGATCGTATAAGATCTTAAAAATGGTTGGTAAAGCGGCATATAAAGTAGCCTTACCATTGAATTTGGATAAAGTCCATAATGTATTTCATGTTTCTTTCTTTCGCAAGTACATTAGCGACCCTTCCCATGTGTTGCAACCTGAAGCAGTAAGTTAGAAGGAAATTTGTCCTATGAGGAGCATCCTATACAGATTTTGGACAGAAGGATAAAAGAGCTTCAAAATAAGGAAATTTCACTGGTAAAAGTGCTGTGGAGAAATCAAAAAGTGAAGAAAGCAACTTGGGAGATGAAGCAAAACATGAAAAATAAGGTATTCAAGATTGTTCACCTAAATTTTAAGGACGAAATTCCTGTAAGAGGGAAAGAATTGTAACATTCTCAAATTTAGGTATTTCTTTGATATCTTACTATAATTATTTTTATGGTATATCTTAAATTTTTAAATTGTGAAATATATAAGATAATTTTTAAAACCCTTGTTAAAGCTATTTTAGTAAAAAAAAAAAAAGTCAAAATAACGATAAAGAACAAAATTATCATTTTAGGCAGACGACGATGGATTGAATGGGAGACAATTGAGTTAAGGATTATATTTTAGTTACTATTGAAATTGAAAGAAAATATAGGTTGGATAACCCTAAAATGTTAAGGGTCAAATTGAAACTCAAATTTTTAAAAATATTGAAAATATTGTTAGAAGTATGTAAAAAGAAACAAAATCGAATTTGAACCAAAATGACCAATTTTCTTTCCTAGGGGCAAAATAATTATTTCATAAAAAATTTTTAAATTTTGGGTTACCAAAATTTGCTGGACTAAAGTGAAAGAATTTAAAAATGGTTTCGGTAGTTTCATAATTTTTTTGGAAGTTAAATATAAATTTTGAAAAGTTATTGAGTAAGAGTACAATTTTTAAAAATATAAAGTTGGATAAGACTCTTTGACTTTTCAAAATTAGGTGAATTCAACTTTTTCCTTCTCTCTTTTCTCGTAAATCATTCTTTCCCTTCTCTTTCAAATTTTTCTTTTTTTCTTGAACAAATCAAGTAAAATCTCCTAATTTGTCATATTAAACACGTTACCATAGAAAAAAAAAATTATTCTACACTTTGAGAGTTTTAATTTGATTGTAAAAGTTCTTGATTTTATTAAATTTTAGTTTATGGACTTGGATGGTGATTTGATAGTTTTAAATGGTGTTTTAGGTATTTTTTTTTAACTTGAATTTGGTGTAATTGCTATCAACTTTAAAGTTGAGGTAAGAATCCTAAACTCTAACTTGGTAATTTGAAAATTTTATAGAATTGATGTATAATTTATGAAATTGAATATTTGGGAAGTAAATTGGAGCGAATAGAATTATGTAAAGAGAAAAAATTTAGTTTATGTATATTAAGACATATTCAGTCACTATTTATAGAGCTCCTAAATACTTGATTTTGATGTGTTTTGATATATTTAAATGTGTATAAAGGTATTAGAAAATAAAGAAAATTGGTAGGAATTGATTTGAATGTATAAAATAGAAGAAAAATAAAAAAATAACAAAATTATCCTTTTTGAGTACTGTTTATTTGATGTTTATGGTATTCCCATGCCCATTTAAAAAAAAAATAAGTAATAACTTTTAAATAAGTATATTAAAAAAGAAAAAAACACTAAATTGCCCATTTTCCAGCAACTCCTGTAATTGCTTCTTTAATTCCTGTAGTTCAGCTGGAGCCATACGATACGAAGCTTTTGAGATTGGGGCTGCACCAAGTTGTAGCTCTATACTAAACTCCACTTTTCATTCCAGAGCTAATCTTGGTAACTCTTCTGAAAATACATCTAAAAATTCATTTACTACAGAAACATCCTGTATTCCCAATTTTGGTATTTCATTGTCATATACAACATGAGCTAAGTACCCTATACATCCTTTTTTCAACATACTCCTAGCTTGCATATTACTGATAATCATGCTAAATTGTCTACTTTCACCAAAATTAAATTTATTCCCATCATTTAACTGAAATCGAGCCTTCTTTTTTTGACACTCAATTTCCACATTATACCTTTCCAAAAAGTCTATGCCTAAAATAATATCAAAATCAGGCATGTGCAATACAATCAAATCTACTCCTAACTCTCTACACTGTATTACTACCTACTCATCCTGGAGAATCATCTTAATTTCTACCCTATCCCTATCTGGCATCTCTACCTGGATAGGATATGGTGGATTAGAAGGTTCTATTTTCAGTCTTTTTAACACAGTAAAGGTAATAAAAGAATGAGTAGCCCCATAATCTACTAAGGCATACAAAGGAGTAAAATCAAATAGAAGTTGACCAATTACTGCAGAAGGGCTAGCCTCTACTTGGCTCTGAACTATCGTATACACTCGATCCTGTAACCCCTTGATAGTCTGAACTGGTTGAGCAACTATCGATTGTGAAGTATGCTGTTGTTAAGATCTGACAGGTAGAGAAGAGGCTTTGCAATGAGCTCTGATGTGACCTGGTTGTGCACATCTATAATAGATGACCTGTCCACCTTCGACACGACATTCTCCAGTATGGTTCTTCTTGCATCGAGGGTATTGGGGAATTGTGCCTTGACGCGACATTTTGTTATTGCGCTAATTCTTCATATTCTTTTGAGGAACAAATTTTCTTTTTCCCTTTTAATTTTGTGGTCCGAAATTGTGGCGTCTCGCAGATAAGAAAGGACCAGAAGATTGAATGACAGGTGCAGGTAATGCTGGTGCAGTGGATGGTTTGTCCCTTATCTTGTTAGCATTAACTTCTGTTCTTAATGCTCTGTCTAAGGCTTTTGTATAATCCACTGGAAGTTGTGTACCCAACATTAGATGGATAGCTATACCTGGTCGAAACCCTTGTAAAAATCTATCCCTCCTAAGTTCAGGTGTGCTGACCATTCTAATGGAAAATTTAGCCAATGCATTAAACTTAGTGGAGTATTCTTTGACACTCATTCCTTCCTGCTGTAAGGTTACAAACTCTTGTACCTTTGTAGCCACAACATCCGCAGATCTGTACCGCCCTTCAAAAAGTCTCTTGAATACTACTCAAGATAGGGCAGAAACATCTACTGCTTCTTGGGACATTTCCCACCAAATCCTTGCATCTCCTCCGAATAAAAAGGTGGCATACTCCACTTTCTCTAAATCGGTCATGGTAAATAGCCTTAGAGTATTTTCCACTGATCTTATCCACTCGTCCGTTACCATTGGATCATGTGTTCTCCGGAACTCTTTAGGGGAATGCTGGCTAAGTAATAACTTTTAAACAAGTATATAAAAAAAACACTAAATTTTTTTTTCTATTATTGTCAAAGCAAATATTCATCATATACACTTATTTACAATATATACAATATATGAAAAATACGATTTATGATAAAAGTATAATTATTACAACGTCAAAATTTGGTATGCCCAATTCTCTTAACAGGTCACTGTCCTGAGGATTTGCCCGGTTCCACTGCCCTACTGGTTATACCTAAAAATTATTTCAACTACGGAGTGAGTAATTTAAAATTACTCAGTAAGAACTATAAAACCCAATAAAATAATTTAATAAACTATAATATTTCAACCATACAAATAATAACTAATTAGGACAATAATATATTTCGTATATCCAACGTTACACAATAATCAGTTATGACTAACTATCCTAACTACGCAATTAACAATTCAATGAGAATATTACGAATAATTATAGTATAGTACCACTTTCCTTTGTACATTTTCTCCTCCATCTATTCTAATTCTACTTTCATGTTCTTTTTTCATTTGATTAGTCATTTTTAGGCAAATTATGGATCATGACCACGTTATTTATCTTACACACCAATACATGAATAAGTTTGGCACAATTATAATGCTACCATGGGTTCATCATGCCCTTAAGGGCACCATAGCGAACTACCGCCTCTTACCATAGGTTCAACGTGCTTAAAAGCACCATGGAGGACTGCCGTGGTTTCTCACATATAATTCCGGACACCACAAGGACGACTGTGGGTTCCATGTATCCCAAAGAGTGTCACAATAAATAATAATTATTATTCCATTTTGTCCTAAGTGGCTCTACCGTTGTACAAGAAAATTTCGAAATCATACATTAAGGATATTGGCCACTTATACATTTCTCCATAATTCATCATATACTTATATTACCTATTTATCATTTACTATTACTCAAGGGCTTTTTAATAATTTATTAAAATTCTAATAATCACATATATAACATGTTTATAATTTCTTCCGAATATAAAATAATTTATACCTATCGCCGCCTTTCAATACCCACCCATTTATGTAACACTAAATCAATTATAAAAATAATTTTCTTAATAATAACAATAATTTTCTTAAGGTATTTCTATATTAAACATACATCGTCGGAAAAGTATTTTAAAATATTTTTTTAGACAATGGATGTTGGTGAAATAAGGCATGACTATAAGGAATACTCAATCATTAATTTTTCACAATTATATATATATATATATATATGTACACACACACACACACATGTCTACACACATATTTAATCAACCACTTAAAATACTTCTAAATTCTACACTCGTACCCATTTTTCGGCAATGGGATTTTCTTTTATATATATATACACACATATTTAATTAATCATTTTAAACATTTCTAAATTAATGTAATTTAACACTAAATAAATAGTATCCAAATTTGACTATTTTGTCCTTTTTCTATTTTTCTTCCATTTTACACATCTAAACTAATTCCTATCAATTTCGTTTATTCCTAATACAATTATTAACACATAAACACATCAAAAATATCATAATTTAAAACTTAATAAATAGTAACCCAAAATAGACCATTTTGCCCTTTTTTCTATTTTTCTTCCATTTTACACATCTAAATCAATTTCTACCAGTTCTATCTATTCCCAAACACATTTATACACATTTAAACATATCAAAATATATTAAAATCAAGCATTTAAATACTTTATAAATAGTGACCGAATATGTCATATTATGTATACACTAAATTTTTTCTTATTTATACAATTCTATCCACTTTAATCTATTTTACAAATACTCAATTTCATAAATTAAACATCAATTCTACAAAACTCCTAAATTATAAAATTAGGGTTTAGGGTTCTTACTTCAAATCCAAATGTGATGGTTATTGTACCAAATTCAAGTTAAAAAAAAAAAAAAAACCTAAAATACCATTTAACCCATAAAATTATTATTTAAATAATTTTTTCTAACAACTCCAAAAACTAAAACTTAATAAAATCAAAAAATTTTACCGTTAAATTAAAGCTCTCGACATATAGAACAAATTTTTCTTCTGCGATAACGCGATTAAACGAGTGGATTAAGAAATTTTGCTTGATTTTTTTTTCAAAATATTGAAAGAGAAAGAAATGGGCAACTCATGGCAAGGAAAAGAGAAAAAGTTAATTTACTTCAATTTTGAAAAGTCAACTAATCTTATCCAAATTCATATTTTTAAAAATTATACTATTACCTAATAACTTTTTAAAGCTTACATTCGACTCCTAAGAAAATTATGAAACTATCTAGGCTATTTTCATATTCTTTCACTTTAGTCCATCAGATTTTAGTGACACGAAATTCAAAAATTTCTTATGAAATGATCATTTTGCCCCTAGAAAAGAAAATTGGTCGTTTTAGTTCCTTTTTTTCTCTTTTTTAAGGGTATTCTTCTCTAAATTTAATTTTATTTCTTTCTACATACTTTTAACAATATTTCTAATATTATTAAAAATTTGAGTTTCAATCTGACCTTTGTGACATTGACAAATTAACTATTTTGTCCTTCTCGATAAAATTGTCATCATTTTTTTTCGATAAATTACGATTCATATCATTTTAAAATTATCCAGCCTATATTTTTCTTCAGTAATAACTAAAATACAACCCTTAACTCAATCGTCTCTCATTTGATCCATCAATGCTCATCCAAAATAACAATTTTGCCATTTATTATTATTTTGACCCATTTTTTTTTATTAAAATTGTTCTAACCAGAATTTCAAAAATTATCTTATATATTTCATAGCCCAAAACTTAAAATATATTACAAAAATAATTATACTAAGGTTTTAGAGGAATATCTAGATTTAAGGATGTTACAATGTTAAATTATGTTAATTTGATATATTTATGTGTTAAAAATTATATTATAAAATATTAAAATTAGTAGAAATTGATTTTGATGTATAAAATAGAAGAAAAATAAAAAAATGACAAAATTATCCATTTTGAGTACTGTTTATTTAGTGTTAAATTATATTAATTTGATGTATGTATATGTTAATAATTGTATTATAAAATTATGAAATTGGTATAAATTAATTTAGATGTATAAACTAAAAGAAAAATAAAAAATGGTAAAATTGTCCAGTTAGAGTACTGTTCAATTAGTGTTGGGTGATCATTTTGGTCAAGTGAATGTATGTTGATTAATTAAATATACATGTAAATGATTAGAAATTGATTATATAATAGAAAAAAAAATCACATTGCCATAGAATGGATATGGGTGTGAAATTTAGAAGTGTTTTGAATGGTTGATTATATATATATATATATAATTGTGTGAAGTTAATGGTTAAGTATTATTTATATTTACGCCTCATTCCGTATTAATTATAGGTAGATGTTGATTTGGTAGTACATATATTGGTAGGTATTGTGATGCAGTTATAGGTATAAATTTATTTTATATTGGGACGAAATTATAAAAATATTGCATATGTGATTATCAGAATTTTAATAAATTATCAAAATGCCTTTGAATAATAATAAAGGATAAATAGGTAATATGAGTATATGATGAATCGTGAAGAGATATACAAATGGCCAATATTGTTGTAGTAAAATTATAGAATTTTCTTACACAATGGTAGAGTCACTTAGGATAAAATAGAATAATAATTTATTAATTACTATAGTGCCTTTTCGAATATGTGGAACCCACAGTCGTCCTTGTGGTATAAAGAAAAGTGATACTATAATATAATTATTCATAATATCTTAATTGAACTATTAATTATGTAGTTAAGATGGGTTATTGTTGTAGCGTTGAATATATGGGATATGTTGTTGGTTCGATTAATTATTATTTATATAGTTGGAATATTGTGATTTGTTAAATCGTTTTACTAGATTTTGTATTTTTTACTGAGTAATTCTAAATTACTCACTTATGATTAAAATAATTTTCAGATATAACTAGTAGGACGGTAGAATCAGGCAAATCATCAGGATAGTGACCTGTAAAGAGAATTGGACATATAGAATTTTTGTTGCTAAAATAATTATACTTTTGTTATAAATCAAAATTTTAATATATTATACATGTTGTAAATAAGTATATATGTTAAATTGTAATAAAAACTTACTTTAATTCTAATAATAAAAAAAATTTAGTATTTTTTTAATACCTGTTTAAAGTCATTATTTATTGTTTAAAAGGGTATAGAATTCTCACAGTGTTCATTTTTAACCTAGTGAATCCTTAAGTATTGTTTATATATAATTATATAAATATAATGATTTTATGTTATTGATTTATTAACCAAATATAGTAAGGTAAGTTTATTTTAGTTATTTTATAATTTTTAGTTAATTAATTCTAGCTAACATTTATTTAACCTCTGTATAGCAATTAACTTTTATATTAATATTTATATTAGCAGTAAACTCGATATTGCAACTTCACTGAACTTAAATTTAGTGTTACAAGTAAGTACATTTTGTTACATTTATGAGTTATTTATGTTAATTTCATTGTAGAAGTAAAAAAAAATGAAAATATGTATGAAAATTTTCAAATTTGTAAAAATTGAAGTAAATCTAGGAAATTTTTTCCATTCACCAGAAGCAACAACCTATGCTGCTTGTAATTGTCGCTACATCTTTCTTATTCGTCAAAAAACTAATTTTGAACCTTTTGTAGAGTTAGAAATTGATTCATAATTCAATTTCGAGCTACTGGGCTCAAAAATTTGACCTTAATGGGCTTAATTTCAAGTTTGAATAATACTCAATTTTGAACCCAGTTTGGGCTCAAAATCAAATTCGATTCAATTTCAATTGAGCACAATTTAATTGAACTAGGTTCAAAAAAAAAATTTTGGTCATTTCTTAAATTTTAAATATAATTTATTTTATTTTTTACAATTGGTGAGTAATATTTTTGAGTACTCACATTTTTTTTTTTTTGTGTTATTAACAAAAAAAGGGGGAAGACATTCACAGTTGAAAATTAATTTAAATAACTATTTTTATATTGATTCAATCTTATTATCATATTTAGTAGTTAAAGGTTGAATCAAAATAAATTTAATAATGGTACAACTCAGCTTATTTATGCAAACATGCTTCAGTCATTTTTAAGCATTTAAGAATTATAAATTTTAGGTAATCCCGTTCCATATATACTTTTATGATAGGCCTTTACAAATAACAACAACAAGAAGAAGTAGTTCCTCATTGATGACAAGAACATTCGTTTCTTGAGGATGGAGTTCATGTTGATCACCGATTTAAACTTTGGACACTTTTAGATTTAATAATCTAATTGAGAGTTTTCGATTAAAGGACAGTTATTATAATAGTCAAGTACTCATTACCTTAGATAACATAGATAAGGTATATGATGGGCTTTATTTTTTTTACTATTCTTGATTTTGATATAGTGCGGTTGTCGTGCTTTTTTTTGTTAAAGACGTTCCTACTTGGTCAAGATGGCAAGAATCGTGTAAATAGGTGGATTTTGAACATAATAGATGATCTTAATTAGTTTAATCGATATCTATGAGGCAATATCATATGGTAACATACTTTTAAATGCTTGTAACATACAACTCTTGCATAATGCACTCAGTACAAAAAGGACATATAACAGTTAGCAAGGATAGTAAGCCATTTCAAGGAAAGTACAATATGTTCAAAATTTCTATTATGTTACATGCATGTATTCATAAATTAATTATACTTAATTTGCAAGCATTTATTTATGGTTTACATAATAATTTTTGGTTATATTATTTTTTGAACTTGGATATATGAGATTGCGCTTAGCACGTAAGATAACCTTGCTTAGAGGACAAATAACAACATTCTATAGATCTTGAGGTTAAAGATAGAAAGAAAGTATCTTAATAAGAAGTCATTAATTGCAAACCTATTGTTGTAAGAGTTGGTAAATATTTTATTTTATAATAACACATTTATGGTATACGTATATTACTGCTTATTTGTTTGTGTGTTTTCTATAATTGCCTTATATGCTTTACATTTTAGAGCTAAAGCTAATAGAGATGGTTTGTTAATATGTTTGGCAATTAAAGGAGATTATTGAACCCAAAGGAGTATATGAAGATAGCAAACTCATAGAACCTATCGCTCATTGTAGAGACCCCAATGTAACCAACACTAAGTCAAACATAGGTCATGCAGATATCGTTGTTACTAATGCATCTAGATATTACATGCCACATCTATAGTTTTAATTATAATTGTATTTGTTTGTTTAGTAAAGTAAATGTATTGATGCTTATCGTATGCATATGTAAGAAGCACAACTGTCAAGACATGTACCCAGACCATCACCACATGATCATTATATACGACATGTATTGCCCCATAAAGATTATGTAATACATGTCTTGCCTCAATGTATTACATGTTTTGCCTTATAAGTAGTATGTATCGCACAAAGATAATAATTTTTAGATGAAGATGCTAACCGTTTTAAGAGAGTGATCAAAAACCTCTATGAAATGAGTTTTAAGAACCATGAGAAGAAGTTAGACATGATGTTTAAGGCTTTAGATAAGATATATCACACAATGGAAATCTATAAGTTGTCTATTACTTTTTTTGCATGGATGTGGTTGTCCAATTCTCAAAACTAATACAAAGATTTCATTCATCTTCTATCCATATAATGCCTCAAGTAATCATAATTGATTTGGTTTTCTTCATTGATATCAATAAATAAAGTGCATGAGGCCCACATATTTTTTGTGGTTATTCATGGTTACTGAAGGTATGATTTAGTAATTTATATCATATTTGGAGAGTTTTTGTCTGTATTATTGAACAAAATTTGTCCGCATGCATATTATAAAAGAAACTCTATGCATTTTTTTGAAATATAAATCTAATAAAATTTGCACTGTGTTATATATAAGACAAAGAGGTTTATGACAATACCGCAATCAATATTGCCCACAAGCCTGTGCAAGTACAGCATGAGAGTTAGTTTTATCGGATATACAAAAAAGTTTCATACAGTCGGAGCTCATACATTAATTCGCTAAAAAAACCTTGATCTTTTTTAGTCAGTCATTGCCTCAATATCAAACCAACTTGGTCATTAATCCTTTGGTGCCCTATGATGATGGTGAATATGCAAATACATGCAGTGGCTAGAAAACCCAAATGTGTGTATAGAGACACATTGGGCTACATTGACATTGCAATGGTTGTGCGTCATCTCTAATCTAAATTCATAGTTGGAAGATAGTATGAGTAATGCATTCATTATAATATTAAGCTTAAATGATATTTGCAATTAATTTTGTTATTAATGAGCATTTGTACATGCTTGCACATCGACAACATTAATGTCCCAATGTTGTACCACAGTTGTGGATGGTTATATTATTCCACTTTTATGTATGTATGAACTAATTTTGTTATTGATATAACATAGTTTTATATAAAACCCATAATAATTGATCATGTCTTTAAATATTCTATCTTACAAGATAAAATATTTTCCACATGAGAGGATAAATGTGTTGAATGACTCAAGTTAGACACTTTTCATCATAACTAGGAGATAGAGGAACACATGAAAAATGACTCTGATGACATTCGAATGCTTTTATTCTTGCCTTGGTATATGAAGGCCACTAAATTGCATCTTTCATGCACTTGTCTTGTCATTACAATATAGTATACGATTCAACGCCATACAAAAGTTTCAGAGAAGCAATACAAGATAGGCTTCAACCACTGTGCAAGTTGTTGCCTTATGTCCTAACACTTGGCAAGTTTTACGAGGAAAGGTTATAATTGGATAATAATTCTAATAAGATTGACTATATCTACTACCTTGTGTTGTTGCATTAGACTATAAGCATTGTGATATGTGGTGTTTTCACTTACAAGTTCATTGAATATACCTTTAGGCCAAAAGTGAAATTTTACGTTTGATGGTGGGCCATTTTTTTATTAAAGATGGCACTTAACTTGTACAATGAAATTTTACATTGAGTAGTCTAGTTGATTTGTACATTGCTGTTAATATTATATTATATTCATTATTTTAAACTAGTAATTTCACCTAATTTTGAAATAATAACTTAACTTTTTCTTTATTACTTTAAACTACTAAATTCATCTAATTTTAAAATCATAAATTTAAATTTTAAACTTTTTGATAGAATTTTGCTTTATAAAATGGACTTCTTTTTATAAATAAAAAACTGTAGCATTTTAAAAATTTTATATTTTCCCAACAACTATATTCCATAAATAATATAAATTGTTTTAATCATACATGTTTTGTAAAAGTAGAACAACAACAATAACATAGTAATACATTTAGGATAAGTAATTAACAAATTGTTCACACATAAGTTGCTACAACAATAAATTGTTCACACAATGGTACGATAATAATAACATTGTTATAGCTTAATTTAGTTATAATACATTAGGTTCTAGCAAGAGGCATGATTGTGTCCATGTTGGTGACAGTGAAAATATCTTTGAATAACTATTTTCTCACCTATAGATGGGATGCATTGGTTTCTCAATTAATTAGTTGGAATGTAACCTAGTGGTGGTTTGATAATGATGGACCTCATTTCTTTTGAAACAATCCAAAATCTCGGATCTCCAAATGAATGAATCTCTTTTACATATGCTGTCACAATTAAACCATTATTATAATAATTGAAACAAAATTTTCATATCAGCCTCAGTAATATCTGGTTGTTGCCATGACATATGAACACGGTAATTGCTATTCTAAAACTACTTACATTTGCATGACTTTGTACTCAAATTGACGACAACATCATCATCCTTATCTTTGACTTCAAATTCTAAATATGATACTAGATAGACTAACAATGTTAGTGGGGTTGAATCCTACTTTTAATACTTTCTTATGTACCCCTTCAACTAGGAAGTTTGCTACATATTTTGTTACTTTCTTTTTCTTTTTATAGATCTATATTGTAACATTACCTGTATCTAATCCGCCAAATCCACAATTAGAAGATTATATCCGTAATAATAGTAGTCATTATATTATATTATTTTATTAAAAAATGTTATCTAGCCCACTTATGAAACCCAACTTTATTTTGTAAATAGTTTACAATATCCGAATATATTAATCATAACTTTTCCATGTGCTTTTCAAACTTATCATGCATATATGCCTTCACAGTAATATAAAATTCCATAAGAAAAGCATTTTTCTTTCAATTCTTTAACATGGATTTTACTTTAAGGTTACATTTAATATGATAAGAATAAAAACCTATGGTATGATTTGGGAAATACCAGCCTTATACCCTCTAGTATGCTATTATGCCAGTCTGATATGAACACTTATTCAGACAGTAGGTCAAGTGCATCTTATAACTTGATCAATAACCACTCTTATGATATGTCAATTTTATAGTCCTTAATCTTGAATGCAATGAGATAAATTCGTTCACTTTCATCAATGGTCATCGTAAACAATGTCCCCTTATATGCTATTTTTGAAAAAATACTGTCAATGGCAATCAAGGCCAAATTGAAGAAAAAAAATGACAAATACATAGCTCAAGTGCCATGAAAAAGTATAATAAATGATCATCATCATCCATCTTGATATGAGCTACTGTAATTAGATTTTTGTCTTCTAAAACATGACAAAATTGTGGTAATATTCTAAAAGAATTAGATAGATTCTCATATGCCAATCTTTGTGCTTATTCTCTCTTCAGCCATGCCTTATAATAAAACATAAAAACTTCAAAATATATATCATCTTGAATGTTTATTTGGGTATAAACTCTACTAGGGTTTTGAAAGTTCTCTATCACATATTCACTAATAAATTGACTACTTGTTTGACAATAACATTATTGTAATTAGTCCCTTTAACAACTATGTATTAAGTTATTCCATTTAACACAATAATAGTTTTTATTTTCGTCTTGTAGCTGCTCAAATTCGCTATTTACATCTGTCAACTGTACACTTTGCCTCAAAATGGTCTATTATGAACCTAGCAATGATAACCTTGAATTGAAAATACTTCATTTGTGTTAATAAGTCTAGTTCATCTCATAAATATTTTTCAAACTAAAAATCTTAGCAACAAACATGTCATTGGATTTAAAATTAAAGAATTCATCCTATGACCTAGAAAATGTTGGTAGCATTAATGGTAAACACTAAAGATTATTAGATAGCTTCACTATGTTATATTGGCTTCCCATAAAATTGCTTCTTTAACATGGTCTCGTAGCCATGATAAACATTGAATTGGCATCATCATCAGGAATGTTAGGTATGTTACGCCTTGTCTACACCTTTGAATGTTAGGTATGTCAGTGCCTTACATGCATGATGGATTATCAAAATAATCTCACATGAGGTCCGTATTATATCGATATATAAAGTATCCTCCATGATTTCCTGGATGTGGAGTGTCATGCTCTATAAGACGTCTTAAGCACAAATGTGAATTGACAAGCTTAGTAGAAGAATAATGTTGAGTGTGACTAAAATGGTTGCTCCTTTGAAAAAGGCAAATGGTTACACATAAACTTTTGTAACAGCAGACTATAAAGGAGGAGTACAAAAAACTCTATAATCTACAACAATTATGTGCTCCATAATAATATACAATGAACTAAAAATCTTAACCTATGCAACATCATGCTATTCACAAAGGCGAATAAGTCAATGCCATCTTTTATAGACACATAAATAATGGACATTGTAAGGGCATGTTTCAAACTTATTTTGATATCAATATTGAATTGTGCCAAAATTATATGGAAGCGCTCTTATATTAGCTGTAATAATTGGTGATTATTGATATTTTTTGGTATAATTAAAAAGTGTATATCTTTACCAATATATTCCTCGACACCATTAGAAAATGTTCACCATGATCTTTCATATTCAATAGTTATCATCTAAAACTCTTTGGCTATACTTGTCAAAGGGTAACAAAATACATGTAAGATTATATTAATGATGAAATTAAATTTACAAAATTTATTTAATTTGCATATAAGTAAGATTAACATAAAAATTTAATGAAAAAATTAATTAATAATGAAATAAAATAAAATAAAAAGATTAAATATATATATATATATATAAAGAATAAGAGGGCTTGAAATCAATCTTATTAATGAACTCAAACTGGTTTTTGTGTTTTCTAGATTTTGATTTTTTTCTTTTATGTTTTACATAGTCAAAATTTAACAGATAAATTCAAAATGTAATTAGAAAAATTTTAATATCAATGTACAACTATTGATTCATGAAATTAAACAAATATAAAGAAAAACAATGCACTATTTACTTTTTTCTATTTTCATATATTTTTCACAACTATGAAATATGTTCAAGATTTTTAGACTAATTTGTATTGATGAACTTGTAATGTTTGGATAATGATTACAATTTTGTGAAGAATGAAATCGTAAAAGTAAGATAGTAATTTAAATACTATTTTATGAGGATAATTTTGTTCAAAATTCTTGAAATTAGCTAAATTGATAAGAAAAAAAATAAAATTAACATAAATGATTTTAAAAATAAAGTTATTTAAAAAAAAAATTATATACATAACCCTTTCACATACTATAAAAGTAGCCTCTTAAAAGGTTAGTGAGATAACAATGGATGTCATTGGAATTTAGAGAAAATACATAAACAGCTCAGCAATTTGTTGTATTTAACAAATACTCCAACACTGTTTGAAAAAAAATAATAATAAATGACTGACATACATATTTTAAATCGAGCCAGGACTCCTTTGGGCCTTGCTATGGCTTTGCCACCAAGTGAAAATGTCTTTGCATGATATGTTGGTTTTTAAATTGATAAATATTTTTTATGGTGCATTTTTCACATTATGAAGAAGCCAGTCCGAAAATTTAACAACGTGCACCTCCAAAAAGTTTCCAAAATACGTTTCTACAAACATTAGTTATTGTGGTTTAAGTTAATTTTTCTCTCATTTTCACTTGAAGCCACATAAGAGAGGAGTATGTGCTTGGGCTTGATAAAGAACATATTCTCTTCTCTTGAATGCCCTTCTGACATCAACAGGACCTTACTCTGTTTTGCCACTGCAAGTTGTTTAAATTAAAGGGACAAGAGAAAAAAAAAAAAAACAATTAATCACTGACAAATTACAAAAATTATCGTATTGAAAAACTATAAAAATTGCGATTGTTTTGATAAATTTTGAAATAACTGCAAATAAAAAATAAAAAGAACAAAAAAAACTTATTGTCTTAACAAAATTTGGGATACAAACTAAAATGATATTGACATGTGTTATGTAGTTACATATAAACAAAATAATAATAAAGAATCAATAATTATACTACATGAGGGTGATTCACAAGGTTAATATACTCTAGAATACTAATTTATATATTGCTGATATGAGTTAGAATACTAATTTTATAAGCATAGTATTATTGTTGTTGCAGCAAATTTATCTTAATTTTCTCAGTGTACCCTAGAAGTAAGAGGATTCTAGCTATCTAACATGAAAGAAATCCTAACTTATCCAAACAAACAGTTATATGGAATTTCCTATTGAAGTCGTAAATAAATAAATAAAAGAAAAAGGAAATTATCATTTATCATCATTCAGTGGGAAATGTATAAAACTGATAAGCCTCTTTCTTTCTAAGCACTTGCAGACTTCAAAAAAAAGATAAAGAGATAAAGTGATTACAATTATGACTTTAATGCATGATGTTTATAAAGCGAGGATACCCACATTACTTGGTGGGATTCTCATTCTCATTCTGATTCTTGTTCTAATCCAACTCAAGAGTCACAAATCACATTCACAAATACAAGCAGTTGTTGATATTCCATGCTGCCATTGGCCCGACTTCGCTTGGTCTTTCTTATTTTGATTTGTTTTTCTCAAATGCTTGGCGGGTCCCATTACTCAATTGACACAATGAATAAAAAATAGTCCATTTGCTTTCTTCGATTGAAAAAACCTGTTGGTGCCACTGCAACCATACTCAGACCTCCTTTTCTTTCTTCTTTTTTCATGCTGGGTTTCTTCTTGCAGCAGCAGTCATGGCTATATCAGGTACACTTCTTTACTTTTGTTTTAGTGCCTCTTTTGGCTTACTGGCAGTTGTTTGTTTTGTTTTATTTCATGGTGTTCTTTCTCTGCTTTCAATTTGGATGCTAGTCTCATTATTTACGTTACACATAACTACTTTCTTACTGTTTGATTTAGCTCAGAAAAATGCATAAATATCGTTTGATTTTCATGTCTCTATAATTTGGTGCTGCTAGATTTTCAAGATTAAAAAGTTACAATTGCCCACAGGGCCAGTTTAATTTAAAATGTTCCAATACTTTTCTCTGTTTGGTTGCAGATAAATCCCTAGGATTTTGAGTCATATATAGATACTTGTTTGTATTAATAAAATGGTAGGATTAGGCAAAATGTTTAATTCTTGACTGAAAATTCATAGAAAAGAAATCACTGGCTTTTAACAATGCCTGTATGAGCTCTCTTTCATTGTAAAAATGTTATATTATTTATCTTTCATTTTCTTTTACGATTATTTCTTGCTTATTCGTAGCTGAAGCACAATTTGTAATTTCTTTTTTAACTTGTTTATAATTTCTTTTTCTGCTTTGAATTCTTAAGGTGGTAAGAGGTTGGCATGTGAAACTGAAGGCAGCAACATATTTGGAGCTTTTCTCAATTGTTGTCCCCCAAGGATTGTGATAAAATGGCTGATACTCCTTGTGCTTTTAAATTTCAGCCATTCATCCCGGGACCCTGATGTTGAAGGTAAGAGCAAATGAAAAATTATGTTCTAATCTTGGTAGAAACAAGATCTTCTGAGTAATTAATTTGAATTTTGTATGTATGTGTTCAAATGCTGCTGCATTTCGAATTTCTCAGATGTTGATTGATTTTGGTGTCGTTGCGCGCTGCTTTTCTGCTCTTTTAGCTTCCTCATTGAGACAACGGATCCTATTTTTTTAAAAGTCTTACAGATTGTTGGAATCTGAATTCTTCACCAAGACAATATTGTTGTGTCCAAATAAGTTAAAGAGGCATGTTAGGTATCATTGCTGGGTTAAAGTTGATCATTCAATTGAATTACCCTATATTTGATGGTAAAGACTAAATCATCTGCCTCTGAAAACAAAGAAATAACCTTGGAAGGACTGTACGAAAATTGCTTTTAGACTTTGTAGCATGTTAGGCTGTCTGAATCGTGCCTGAATCAGTATATGATATTACAGTGGATGCAATCAGTAATGAGAAAATTGAAGCTTCTGAAACATTTTGAGAAACAAGATAAATTTCAAATTTCAAGAGTCTTGCACTTCTTTGGTCCTATTTCTAAAAGCTTCTAGATTTTGTTTCTGTACCTTCTCTTTCAAGTATGGACTCTGTATCTTAGCTGATGATATCTGACATGTTTTTGTGAAAAATTTATTCCATTATCAAGAGATAATAAAAGACTATACATTAGAATTTTGAATGGAGGATATTGAAAGACTTTCATGATTATGGTTTATTGCTGTCTGTGATTACTAGCCATCTTAAAGGTTGCTTTGTATTATTAACAACTAGGTTTTATACTTTGGACAATGATCAGGTGAAGCTTTGATTGAGATTTTAACAGCTCTCAATGATACCAGAGGTCAAATAACAGATTGGAATGATCATTTTATAAGCCCTTGCTTTAGTTGGTCTCATGTCGCTTGCAGAAATGGAAATGTTGTATCCCTGTAAGTCAATTATTCGGCAGTTAAATATTTATAACTAGATTTTATGTTTATTTTACATAAATATTTGGATTTAATATCACTGATCTCCCTTGAATACTATCTTGGGTACAACTAGATTCTGGTTATTCAATAATTCATTCTAAACCTAAAATCCTCCAACATGGGAGATTTCTGAAATTTTGACCAAATCTAATGGAGATTTATTTATAAATTTTAAAGAAGGTTTCTTTTTGAGTTAGAGAGAAGTTTTCTGAATTTCAAAGTTATTTGTGTATGCCTTATTTAACCCAACGGAATGGGAAGATTAATGATCTTAACCCAAACATGTCTTAATATCGTGTTCAGTTTGTGATGTATTAATTTGCAGGACCCTGGGTTCAAATGGATTTTCAGGAAAACTTTCACCGGCAATTACCAAATTGAAGTCTTTGGTTAGCTTGTAAGTTTTCCTGTCTGGTGCTTTATGTTGTTTGTTTTATCACAATATGGCAAATTTTCATCGCCGTCCACCTTTTAAATTGAGAGTATGACTTATCATCCATGAACATTAATAAACTACAAAAATGAAAAAGAGTAAGAGAAACATGAGAAGCGAGTTTGAACTGTCTTTGGCATCTATTCTTAAGTGTGACAGCAAAAGTCTAACTATTGTGCTCCAACCAAACGTACAAAAGTTTTATTATTATTACAGCTGCTTGGATGTAGAATCAAAGGGCAGAGGAATCTCCCATTTAATTACATTTCACGCTTTTCTTTAGAGTTATACGGACACTCTTTAGTTAAGAGTGTACAATAGTTTCAATTTTATCTGAAATGATTAAGATTTAAATTAAAAATTAAGTTCTTAAACTAGAAGTGATTTTTTTAAGATAAATTATGATTCTAAAAATAAAAAATAGAATCGAGTGGAAGAATTTATTTTGATTTTAAAAATTAAAAATAATTTTATGTAAAATAGAATTTATTTATAAT
>CP135536.1:5604375-5662791 GCA_032402905.1 Khaya senegalensis
ATGAATGTGAAGAGCTTATCAGAATAAATTAGATCATTGTAAATTTACTGAATTTTGGAGTTTAAAATGGTGGAAGATGAAAATGAACAATAAGAAGGTTTGTTGAGATTTCGACAAAATTCATCTAGTGTAAAGCAAATTTATTGAAATGCCTATCGGCTTACAGTCTTTTGATGAGGAATGATGATATTTGTCAAGATCTCAATAGAAAATGTCATAATCTTGATAAAAAGTTTCAAGAAGCATCTTAAGTTTCTCGAGATTATGTAGCTCAAAGAAATTCTTTGCGAAACATCATTGCAAGCAATTGCGTCGAGTTGAAAAAAAATTCTTCTGACAAAATTTGTGCTGATTTTTTGTGAAAATTTTCATCACAATGAGACGCAAAATATCAAGACGTCAACATTTCTAACGAATTTCTTTTTTAATCAATGAAATTCTTCTCATTGATATTTTACAAAGAATTTCTTCAAACTACACTAAAAATATCAAGACTATGTTATCAAGATTCATTAATTGCAATAGTATTTATCAAGATCATTTTATCTCAATAAATTTCATTGAGTAGAAAAGATCTTAATGTAAATTCATTGAGATTTCTAGTTTTATTGTATTTTTGCTTTACTATGTTACGATTTTCATGTTGCAATGTTTTCCATTAAATATTGCATTATGTGCGCAAGTCTAATGGTTATACTAAGTGAAAATATAATGTAACACCCCCTTCCTTTCATTTCTATTCATGTGGCATATAGTACATTAAAATTATCGAAAAGGTAAAAATCAACGCTTTCTTATAGTGAAACAAAGTTTTCATTTGTTCAAAAAAAATTTATAGAAAGTAACCACATAAATAGTAACAACTAAAATAGTATTATATTTTTTTTTCTAAAGAATTGTTATGCATTTTAATGAAATTAATACTTCAGAGTACACAGAAAGGAAATTATATAATAATGGCCTAAACTTTAGATATACTATACCCCGTCCAAAAATCTTTACCTCAACTGTACTTTCCGAAACCGCTACCGCTATATCGTAATCACCTGAAAATAATAATCCCACAAAGGGGTGAGCACACCACATGACTCAGTAAGATAATACAATACTTAAATAAGGAAGGAGCATATTATCTGAATCTCTACTTATTTTGACCATTTCACACAATTCCACACACACAGGTAAATGCATGTCCACATATCAATGTACATGTACCGACAAGCATATGCTCAATAATGTACACAAGATACCATATCATATTCTCTAGAACTCTAAGCACTATCTCAACTATGAATTCTGTATAACCAATCTCAATCAGAGTAATATTCCTTATAATATATCATACACAGGTAATGCAGTCTCAAACAATATATTTTCTAAATGAATCGCTTCATCACCTGTGTCCGTTTAAATCCTATTTCTATTCTTATCAACGAACACCTACATGACCATATAAAATTCATACATAGTTATTCATATAAATAGCAACTAAACGTCGCGGCCACAAAAAGAGGAATTGCTTAAAAGCCGGTATAACCACACAATATCAATCACACACTCGGCCCGAGATAACCCAAAATATTCTAGGCGCATAATGAATACCCACATAGGATATCAATATTTCAAATATCTAAATATATATACAAACGAGGGTATTAGTAAAAACAATAATAATGTTTCTGTATGCCATTTTCCCTCTCAAAAGGTTGGTGATAGAAATTTTATTGCGTTTACAAGTGATCGATTATACTTAGAAATATCATGGATCATGGTTGTTACTCTAGGCTACTGGGCCATTTAGAGGACAGCTGTGGATTCCACCTACCCTTCAGGGTACTATAGTCTTAATGTCACACCTCCATTAGAAACTAGCTTACAAGCCCAGCTGAGTGAGATGAAACATATATATCCGATCCACATATCACAATTATCTCAATACTGGTTCATTACCAATCTATTTTATCATACATTCATATTATCTCCTTGTTCTTACTATATCAAGATAACCTATCCGTTGTACTATAATCGCAAATACACGTCCATCATTCTTTATCCCATACTAAGGATTCTTTCACCTACAAAACCTTGACTATACCACTATAAAGTCACATATCAATTCAATCCTAGTCGTTCGCTAAGGTACACTGACAATAACAAATGTAAACTCATAACATAGTTCTTACACCATCATATTCTCACCGTATTCTCAACCATATGAATAAGCGTGTAAACTAATATGTCGAATAACCTGTAATACATCCAGTGCGCCTTTTTCACAATATTCTCAAGTTTCTCACATGATCTTTAATCTTATTATGAATTCACACATATTCTTTTCATTTCACAAACATACTGGTGAGTTAAACAGGATACTATATACTAGAAGTGTGGTAGCCTATATATTGCCTCACCCATTATCTTATTTAATACTAATTCCCCTTTTTCAAGTTGATGCTAGCTTTTTATTTCTGCAAGATTAAGTTCTCTCTTAAAGAATTGACACTTGCCAAGGTGTAATTAGACTTCAATTATTTTCGCAATTCACAATCATAACAATAATCTGTTTGTGACTGCAATTAAAGGTAATCATAAACCCTCCTCTACATATGAAAACCAGAATACAAAGGGAGGTCATGAATAGCTATATGAAAAGTATTTCTTATAGGAATTCGGCAAGAGTTTACCTATACATATAAGTTGCCCTACCTGCACAAGAAAACCATGATAGTCCCCATACCAAATAAAATACAACATGTTACTGCTTTATTGCAATTCACACTAACACAAGCAACTCTTAGCAGATAGAAGTATTCTACCATACAGTTTGAATCTAATAGGCACACGAATTTATTTCCTTATAGATCGGTCATAATTAAGTAAATTATGGATCGTGGTCATGATATCCACTGTACACTTCAATATATGTATACAATGGTCATTCGCCCACACTGAGTTTCTCAAACCAATAGTATAATTAATTCTGTCATGGGTTACCCGTACTTAAAAACGCCATGGAGAACAGCCGCTTCCTACCATGGGTTCAACATACCCCTCGGACACCATGGTTTTTATTATCATTTCTCAATTGCTGTGGATTCAACATACCTCGAAGGGCACCATAGTCTTATTATCAATCCGGAGCTGCTGTGGGTTCAACATACCCCGAAAGGCACCACAGTCTTATTATCAATCCGGAGCTGCTGTGGGTTCAACATACCCCGAAGGGCACCACAATCTTACTATAATGATACTGTTCCATCCTGAGCGGTTTTACTAGGGTAACGAAAAAAACTACCGATCCAGAATTATCCTAATTATACCAGTTATCCACACAGATTAATTCATAATCGACTCAGTCATGACAACATGACCATTTTGCCTACATTAATCAAGCAGCACGTTAATAATTTCATGATAGGTAATATAATTACCTATGAAACACATTTATTAGTTCTTATCTTCTAAAAAGACTTTATACGCATGGATTTATCGTAAGGCTAGCAGTACTAAGTCATGAAAACATATTCCACTATGACATATAAATACACCATAAAATAATCAAGATAAAATACAGAAATATATTACAATTCAAACACATGGAAAAACTATATCACTATTAATACAAATTCACAAATACTTATTTTAATCGGTTATCATATATTGCGTCCTTACACGCAATCCCAACATATCATCACAAGTCAAAAATATACTCATTACCTTACTACGGCACAATAATTATAACATACTAACGTATACACACATGTTCATTCGGATAACATTGCAAAACATCAAGTGCAACATCTACTCGATCATTCAATCATAAGGGCATAATTACGTATGTGTATACAAGTATACCTACCATATAAATATATAAATACAAACATGGGACATACAATGCTGTATAGGTATTTTAGAATACCTAATATAGTACTGCAGGTCGACGGTAATGATATTACGCTTATAACTATATATACATCTATATATTTATCACACGGATATTAACACTTCTAATTGCACAATCATGCCTATTCCCCGTCAATGGGACTTTTCTACAACTTAACCCATTATTATGATATACATTCATGCAATTATAAATATTATAAATATTAAAATCTATTTTTTCATAATTTAAATATTATATTATCTTACCTCCGGATACCCAGTACCTATACAAATAATGAAAAACTGTCCCGGAGAGGGTATATGTGTTCAAAATACCTCTACGTACGCTACAAATTTTTCCTCGAAAAACATATAAGTTACTGTTTATGGGCACTATTTATAGACACTATTTAAACCACGAAATTTTGATTTTCGTTTCACGAACGGAATATACTATCGCGATCCTTGCGATGTCAAGATACTGTCTATGGTGTCCATATGCCACAAAACACAAATTGAAGCATTCAAAATCACTAAAAATTCTAAATTTTTAGATTTCAAGGTACCTACTTTGGGCCCTCAAATCATCATCGAAACTCATTCCAAATTGAGATCTAAACATACCACATCGAAGTACGAGTGTCGGAGAGCACACTAATCGGTTCAGATTCCACTAGAACTACACCAATCGCCGAAAATCTTGCCGGAAAGACACCTTTTCGATCAGCCTTCCCTCGCCGGAATCCGGTGACCAAATGCCAGAACTGCGCACACCACCATGAAGAGGACGGCGAGACGGTGCTAGACGCACCGGAGGTGTCGGTCAACTCGCCGTGGACCGCCATGAATACTGTATTATAACTCTATGACAGGATTTTAAGAGTATAGAAATTTCAAGATGTTACATATAAGTCAAGTGTTAAAGATATAAAAGAAAATTTTTACTTTGCTGTTGTCATTTTACTATTCCACTTGTAGATGATTGAGAGGATTAAACAAAATTTAATTGCGTTGCAATTGAATTTGTTCTAACAGTTCTATTTTGGTAGGTTTTTATATATGCAGAAACTAGTGTTCTCCATGTAGTTTATACATAATGTATCATGTAGGAAAGTCTTGATCTCTAACCATGTGACTCTATTCTTTAAGATAGAGTTTAGATTAATAACTGGACTAAATTTTGACAATTATCCAACGGAGCAAGGGATTTTAAGAAGTAGGATGAATACATATCGACTCTATGATAAGGTTTTTTTAAGGTCGTTGTATATTAAACACACATAGTTGAATAACAGACTTTAACATAGTGGATTATGAACACGCGTTAAAGATAGCCCTTACTTTCTTTGTTGAGAGCTTTTTACTAGGGTTAGATACTCATAGCAAGGTAGATTTATTTATGCCTAATTAGTTAATAATCTTAAAGCATTTGAGACTTATCATTGAGGCACAGTATCGTGGGTGTTGACATATAAGTATCTTTCTTCAACATTGGCCAGAAAGGTAAAGAAATTCAAGGAACAACACTAAAAAGATAAGAAGCACGCTTGTGGGCATTATAACGTAAAAGGCCTTTCTATTGTATTTTAAGTACTATTCTTCAACTAAGCTGTTACCATGTTATTTGTAATAGATAATTTTCATTTGTAATGGCTATAGTAAAAGCATTCATGATTGTATGTTTTAGAATGTGCTAAAGGCCCCATTTTTTTGTTAAGGTTGTGGGTTGATAGATAATATGTTACATTTAGAAGTGTACAAAAATCTTTATATATAAGTTTAAAATTTTAGATTGTCTATATTACAAAGGAGATTCTGTCAAATTTTTTTTAAGTTTTACATTATTTGTTATGATTTTTTTTAAATATAGATATACGAAGCAATCCTTATTTGTCAAGAAAAATATAGGTTAAAGACAAATGATGAGCTTCTGCGTATTTTATAATGAACTACAATAAAGAATGCTCGGCATGATGACATCAACAAGTTCTTTTTTCTAGTGATAATTGTAAGAATTTATTTTTTACCATTTCTCTTTTTTTATAAATAACTACATTAACTATATTATAACCATAATGATACCTATTTATATAGCCTCCTCCTCATTGTGAGCTAGCTCCAATACATACAACAAATCTTCACTGTATGTCATGAATTATAATCAATTAAGATAGCAAAGAGAGATTATGAGAAAGATATATCATTATCTCTCTTCAGACTGTAACATAATGACGTTGTGCCCATTGATAAGATATAATCTTAACTTCTTTTTTATGCTCAATTATGTGTGTATATTGCATTTTAATATTTACATTGCTATTTATTGGTATATATTAGCTCATACTGAGGAAGGCGTACATTCTCTAACCTGATCCAAATAAAGGGCAACAACATCATTTATTTTCAACTATAATGCACTTTTAGTATATACTATACTAGTTCACACACCTTTAAGGCCTTAGTTTGTACACATTGTTGAGGTCTTAAAGGCAATTGAGGTGATGTGAGTAAGTATTTGTTAGAAAGAGTTATTTTTTGTAGAGATAGCACAGGTCAAACAAAAGGTGGTACAAGAAATGCTCGCCTTATTTACTAAAATGCTTAGATGCTTCAAAGCTATTGTGTTTAAGACTCAGATTCATATTTACATTTGCTTAATACATTCACTAAAATTTCACTAATTATGTTCCCTTACCTAACTATGTCTTCATCCAACTGTAGGATAATATTAATTCAAATGATGATAGCCTCTAGGATATTACAGTAGCTTTTTCTAAAGGTTCTTACCATAACCCTTCTATTAGATTTTTTAGCATACTTATTACTTACTAGAATTTTATGTTAAATAAGTTGATAGATAAAATTTAAAAGTTAAATAACATAAATATTTCTTGAACTTTTTAAAAATTTTCACTCTTTGAAGTTTTAAAAGGGTTATAAAGACCTTTCTCTATATTTAGTCCACTCTTGATTGAATTTATTTGAGCTTAGATATGATTTTTTTGAGATAAAAGTAAAAATTTTAATATTTAAAGCACTAAAAGTAAAGAAAAAAAAATTTTTACAAATTTTTAGAAAATTTTTTTGGTTTCCTACAACTTGTTCACATTTTATAGGTTATACTAACACATCTTATATTCAAGTTACATGCTTTCATAAAATAAATTTGATTTTATCTCAAATTACACCCATTTGATCATAACTGTGATAAGTGTTAGCTTGCAATTATTTCACTTATCCACTTAACAAATCACATAGATTTACTTTAATAATTAATATATAACCATACTATATATTAATTATTTCCTAAAATATATAATCACATTATATATATTACAATTCACAAATTAATATATAATCTTATTATACACTAATTAATTTTGAAATTACCATAATACCATTTTAAGAAATGTGTCTATGATTAAATGGTTAAATACTAAAAAATTATCTCCAACATTTGAAAATAATTTCAATTAAGTTCTTTATTAATTTAGGTGTGATTTAATAGGTTTACCATAAAGTTGGCAATAAATATATGTTAAAATTATAAATCAAACTTTTTAATTCATTTAATATTTAATAAATCATTTCATGATTAATTAAATATGTGTGCGTATTAATATTGACATTTAGCAATATATCATGGTCACCCAAATTATAATGAAGTGATAAGTTTAAAAAAAAAAAACTTTTTTGTAATTATTGCCATGCAATTCAATCTTTCTATCATATTATGTTTTGATTGGATCAAGGTCATAGTAAACAATCAAAACCTTTATATCTAAGGCTATATATAATAAATATTGAGATTATAATTCATAAAGTGTATCATCATTGAAAATTACTTCCCAAATCTATACTTCACTTTAGCTAAATTTATTAAATCATATTTCTATCATTCATATAGAGCATACTTCTTTAATATACTAAAAGTGACAAATTTCTTATTGAACATTCATCTATCTCTACAAGTGTTGTACTGTACCTAATAACTACTCATATTGAATATTATTTAGATTCATCCTAAATAATATTAAAGTATAATATTTTATTTACAAGATAACTATAATGATCTCAAGTTTAAGGATCACTTATACTATGATATAAAAAATGTCTAATTGATAATTAAATACAATTATCATTTAGACTTTTTTGTTATAAGTTAGTTTAATAAACTTGTTCTCTAATGAGTACCTAGATACTTATCTTTGAATCCATACACAAGTGGTCTATGAGAATAACCAGTGTCTTTACTAAGTAGGCATAATTTATACCAATGTATCTAGTACTGTAAAAGTCCCTACTCTAAAGTCTTATAATTGAAAATATTTAAGAATAATACTATTAATATATCTATTTATAAGTATGAACTCATCATAATTAAATATTTATTACAAACATTCTATGAACTTTATCATTATATATAAAAATATGTATACTAATAATAAAAATATATGTCATAAATAAAACATTTTATTAATAATTAAAAGATTTATAAAAGAAAATGTCTATCATAACATCATGTGATTAGTTTGTAAGGCACAACTCTAACACCTTCAATAGTTATGGATGACTCATTTACACCATTCGTGCATAGCAAGTTTGGTCGGCAACATAAGAGAGCTAGAAAGCTAGACAATCCTTATGTTAAACTAGCAAAGCTTAGAAAATAGAAGACAAATTGTGTTTCTTCCATACAGGAACAATGGACTAAGTTTGTAAGGTGGATACATATTGCCAATGCCAATTCAATACACTTGCACAAGATTGGTATCAGTCTAGTATGATGTACTTAACCATATTAGGTGGTAAGACTACTACATGGTTGGAGGATGATGCAAGTAACTCTCATAACTTAACATTTTAATTTATTTAAATAATATTTATTCTATAATTATATTCAATTGTGCTACAGTATGTCAATTCCTACCTAAACTTGTTATAGGAAATACAACAGAAGTAGCCAAAGGTTATCTCACAGCATTAGATGTTGCCTAACACATACACTTATGTATGTTTTTTAATATGACTTCAATAGAATTCCAACTTGCTAGTTCCTAAACTAATGTTTGAATGACCACTTTGCAAGGCTATTTTAAGAATGCTTGGTGATAGATATAATAGAATAATACAGGTGTAAAGAGTATCATGTGGGGTCTAGAGATTAAGTGTTATATGGGGGTTGAGATGATGCCATCTAAAGACATAGCAAAGGGCCTAAGGACATGATTTAAAATAGATGTCATGTATATTCTAGTTGATATGGATCAAAAGTACTAGGTTGTGGTGAAAATAGATTTACTGACGCGTTGAATTAACATGTACGATTCATTCATATCATTGACTTAGGATGATTTCATCATGGGTTATTACCACTGTCTGTCTTAGCTGCTAGCATCCTTACTATATCAAAGTCGATTCTATACACATCATTTAGACTTGTTTGATAATGGCTCACCATTTCAAGTTACGAGACTACGTGAACAGCAGGATTCACACTGAAGTAATTGTGAACTTTTTATCTGTAAGTATATAAAGTATTTATGGTTGCACTAGGTTTTTAATTTTGGTCAATTAGATGCAAGATGATTAAGAAAGAAGATGGCCCTAAGTTTATGGAGTAGCCAGTTATTATGATTTGTACTAACACATATTTTACGTATATGAGTTAGTGTTATGTTGTATATATCTTATGCTATTTGATTCCTTACAAATCCTTAATGTCAAAGCAATATATTATGACATCATGTGAATAAATATTTTAATATATTGACAAAAACACATAACAAAAAAAAATAATAATTTTCATTTATTAAAACTTTAATTCTTAACACATAACAAAACACATGTACCAAATACATAATCTTAATACACATAATCCAGCCCAACTAAATAAATCCTTAATATACATAAATAAAAAAACATAATCAAACACATTCATTAAATGCATAATCTTAGTACACATAAAACTTGAATAATCAAACACATTCATTAAATACATAATCTTAATGCACATAAATCCTAAATACATAAATCCATAATAGACATAGATAAATAACATAATAAAACACATTCATTAAATATATAATCTTAATACACATAAATCCTAAATACATAAATCCATAATAGACATAAATAAATAACATAATAAAACACAATCATTAAATACATAATCTTAATATATACTCTAACTTGAATGCAGTGACACTAAATTCTTGCAAGTTTGTCAATACTATCCATACTAATTACATCAAGAACACTTTTTTTATGCAATGTTCTCACCAACAAAAAGTCTCCTCCAAATCTAATGTCGGCCTAACTTGAGGTGTTAAATAGACAATAGCAAAATAATATTTTATACCTCACCTGGCCAAATCCAACCTTACTAATGTCCAATAAGATGGATAAGATCTAAATATGCTGCAATAAGTGCGCTCAAAATGTAGTAACAAGACTAGAATTTGTGATATATGCCTACATGCTGTAAATGCATATGTACATAGTAATTGATTAAAATGAATTATTTACATCTACATGTCTTGGTATTTAGATCCACTACCACATTTCTTTCTACATCCTTCATGTGGTAATTAACCTGATCGATAGATCATATTATCATATTTCTTACCATATTTATCCTTTTATTAATTTTATCCTAAGCCTACTTTATTATGTCGGTTTTCGCTTTGATCGCTTCATTTTTCCTTTCATAAAACTACCTTTGAAGTAGACTTCTAAGAAATTTGATCAATGATGTAATGGAAAATGTATGCTCATGTCATAGTACTGCCTTTAAAAATTCTACAATGTTATGATTATTATATTATATCTTTTACTAATAAAATGTACTAAAACCCACTTGTGACATCTAACTTTTTCTTTCAAATATTTTAACTTTAACATTTGATTGTTAAAGTCGTCAATATAGTATGTCCTAGCAGCAACAAAGAAAACTTTTATAAATTTATCTATTTCAAGTTTTTTTCATTATATTAAACTTAACATTTATATTTTCAAAAACATGATAAGCATAACTTTCATGTGTTGGTTTTAAAAAAATGTATATACTTTTTTTCTTTATGCTTCCATGACAATAAAAAAAGAAATACCAAGTCTTATACCTTTCCATTTACTCCTTATAACTTTTACATAACTATTGCCATGAATCATAATTTTTATTATCCTCAATCCCAAAAATTAATGAAAAAATTTAATCATTTTTTTCTTAAAAGCTATCACAAATAATATCCCACGATTTTTTTTCTCAAACATATACCATCAATGCAATTACTAGTCTAATTGATAAAACACATTAATATGAGCATTAAATGCCATAAGAAAAATACTTAAAATAATTATCTTTATCATTTTGAATATGTGTAACAATACTAATATTGACAGATTGCAAAACATGATAGTATATTAGCAACAAGTTATATGATTTTTCAAGATTGTCATATACTAATATTAGTGTGATTTTTTTGGCATGCCAAGCATTTGCATATTTTAATATCCTACAATTCTATTATTACGACATTTACTAAATAAACTTATATTTTGTATCTTTAGTTATGATGTTCATGTTTCCTCTCTTCATTCCCTAATTTAATCAATTTTAAGTTGATTTAGGTATGTTATAGTCCTATAAAATTAATTTAAAGTGACCTAAGTTAGTTAAGATAATTATAACTCAAATGTATAATTTTAGAACTCCTAAACATATTTTGATATTTTGCCTATAACTTAAGCTATAGATCTCTTATTAAGGTAATTTTTGATGTGTTAGAAAGTTAACAAAAAGAGCTATATTTTTATGTTGAACACTTCTCTAAATTATGAGCAAAAATTGGTGAAACTGGGTAAAGATAGCAAACCCATTACTTTGAACCCAAGTTTATTTCAAAAATTATAGAAAGTTTTACTATTCCTTATCTTCTTTTCTTTCTTAACCCTAAGTTATGAATTTGTCATTTAAAAACTCTCCAATCAAAGCTCAATTACTTGTTAATCTTGAAAGATTCAAGTTTTAAGAGATTTAAGGTAGGATTTTCTCTTTGATTTCTTTATTAATTTTTAATTTTAATTGAATTCTAAAAATAAATTTTGTGGATTTTATGACTTTAGCTAGATTTGGGGTTGAAGGATGGATTATAAATTTTGTTTATGAAATGTTGTGAGTCATTAGAAAAATATTAAAGTATTGAAAATGCTTATAATCATTAAATCTTATGAAACTTAAAATTCAGGAGTTCAATAAACAATGTGTCGTTTTTTGTCATATGTTGAATTTTAGAATTCAAGATGAGACAACATAAAATTCTTTGTAAACCAAAGACATTAAGGAATAACATATCTAAAAATTAGCATGAAATTCCATAGGAAGAATTCTCAACAAATTTTTGAATTTAAGCTATTCTGCAGAGACATGTAAGTTAGATAGCAAATGAAGAATAAATTATAACTTTAGCTAAAAATATCATAATCATAAACTATTCATTTGTAGGAAATTTGATATGTTTAACATTTTAACGGTATATCATATGCATAAATATTATGTGTAAGGACTAAGATAAAAATATTACAAACTCTTTTATTGTTTTGATAAAATTGTCACGTTTCAATTGTTATAGATTTTTCGTGGAATCCTCCACCGCAAATAGACTAACCAAGGCCTTCAATTAACATAATGAGTAGATAAATTTAATTTTGAATAATTATATGTTTCATAAATTTAATTTGCGACATATAACTTTGATATAATTTATATGAGAAGCATATATTTAATTTAGTGAATGATGTAATTGTTTTATTTTAACCATTTTTTATTTTATTGATTTAATGTATGAATTTTTTTTTGAACTCAAACATGATGATTGTGATTTGATCGAGCATACTTTTATGCTTGTGTATTTTTCAAGACTATGGTTATAAATTTTGGGCTAAATTTTTGTTTTCATATCCATCTAGCCGGGAGCCTAAAGAGGGGAAGCAGATGTATTCTCATTGCATATTTTGATATATGTGTATGTGAAGATACCAGTACAAAGTGAGAAATAGGAGGTGAAGGAATATTTAATATATAACACCCGATACCTATATATATGTACATATATTTTTAGTATATTTAATTTTTTAAAAGTGATTTATGATTTTATACAAAACATGTAGCTATTACAATGAAATATTATGCTATTTTGAAAAACTTTTTAACTATTTTATGAATCTTAGTTTTATAACTTTATGTTTAATAATGAATTTACTAATTAAATTAAATTTTTCGTTTTCAGTATTTACTCATTGAGTTTTTTCAAAAACTCATCCCCCAACCACATTTTTTAGTTTTGTAGGATCTAGCAATTAAATTAGCATTTGTCAAGACTTTAAGAAGAGTAAAAAATGCTACGATACACTTGTAGTCATATAGTAGTCTTCATTTTTTGCATGAGTCCATTTGGTTTGTATATATGAGGGTTAATGCCTAATGATGTGTATGACTATATATTATGGAGTATAGGATCACTATAGTGTGTTACGGCCTAAAGTTGCGACTCTAGAGTCTCTATCCACTGTGTATGTGTATTGGTATTGTAGCACATCGCAGCATAAAGCTGCAGTTTTGAACTCTTTGACCACTATTTATTTACTTTTCAATTTTTTACCATTTATAAAAAATCATAATATATACATGTGAATTTTGTCTATATGATTCATATTTATCTAAGTTTAATGTCTATATATTCAAGTTTACATACAAGTTTGTTTGAGACTTATGGAGGTAGGATGGCTTACCTACATGACTGTTACAATCCCAACTATTTAAGGTGTAACACATATAATACTAACACCTTATATTTACTATAAATATTAACTTGGATGATTATAGTTGTGTACAATCAATTATAATATGCAAACTTTTCCTTTATGAGCTCACCAATAAATTGAGAAGTATGTGTCCATCTCATCTATGCATCTCACTTGAAAATATGTATTTTATTGCACCAATATTGCCCAAACTTACCATTTACACCTTTCATCAATTTTTTATTGTTTTCATAAAGTTTTTCAACAAATATTTGACCATCTGTAGAACTAAAGAACTCATCCAATGGAAGTGTAAATAGTGACAAAATTGAAGGCAATGTTTTTAACAAATGATGACAAGAGGACCCACCACTTTACATGCACATGATACACATAAACATTAATAAGACATATGAAAATAAAAAGATGAACCTATTGCTGGACATTTACCTATAGACAAACAAACATTTGTAAACCCTTGTAAACTAAGAGATGGATTCATCACTTTTGCTACACCAAGAGATACATGGATAATGGGAAATGCAAAAACTAAGAGATGATTTATTATAGAAAGTTATATGTCCTAAGTCTTCAAAGACATCACTTATACCAAGTGTTTGAAAGGTATCATCTAATTTTATATCTTGCTCAACCCTAATATCATCATAATAGTCAGCCATAGAATCATCATTATGTCAAATTAGATATGACAGTACATGCACATTGGTAAAAGGAAGCATGGAACTGATTTGATTACTGTCAATTAAAGAAACAAATAAATTTGTAAAGTTTATTTATATTGATGATATGAACAAGTGTATATAAACTAGCACATTTGTAGGAGCAACTTTTGGAGACTTGAATGTGACAAAAAGCAATGTAAACCACTTAAATGTTAATTCTTAACTACTAATTCCAATAAAGAAGACAACTTCTATATTATTTCCCATTTCACATAATCTTGAATTAAATAATATTAAAAGAAGATAATGTTCATATATTACTTATAATTTGATTTTAAGCTCAATTAGATTTACCTCGAACAAAGAATACAACTTGTCGATCAATTTCTAATAAAATGGTCAACAACTAAACTATATGTTTTGCTATGATTGTAAATCTTACTACCATTTGTCAATGTTTTCCTTGACCTTCTAGAGATAATCATTAAGTAAATAGTTTTCATCTATGTCAAAAACTTAACCATTGTTAGATTTAATATCAAAATGTAACAAGTATAGTAAAAATAAAAAAATAATAATATCATGAATCAATATCCTCTGTCCCCTTCAATAAATTTTATCGTGGCATAAAATTTCTTAATAAATTTTGTTAACAAACAACACTTGCTCGTCAAAATTCCTCAAGATCTCAATAAATTTGTGACATCTCGATGAAAAGCAACAAGATTATTTCAAAGTATTGAGATTATTGTTATTCTTTATCTTCTTCGATAGTTCAATACAGTGTAATCATAGAATGTCAACAAAATCACACTTAAATACTAATTCTCATGCATAAACTAGCATAATTATTATTTTTAAGCTTTATAATGCATTAAAAAAGTAAAAAAAAAAAAAGCATTGGAATGGAAACATAAAATTGATTTGTCATATTTACGATACAAAATTTGTATAATACAATGCAACCTGACTAAATCACTTATTTATCAAATTCCCTCATTGTAATCATAAGCTTGTTAAATGTTAAATGAAATTAAGCTCTTAAGTTTGTAAGATCGGTGGTGTTTGACTGATTTTTGTAGATGATTTAGATAACTTATTTGGCAAAATGTACAAATATGAAATAAAACAAACGAGGCAAAATCGTCACAGAGGTTTGCATTTGGCCCCAAATATAAGCTTAATTTAAAATGAGCTATAAAATTATGTCATTTTTATAAATAACCCTTCAAATTTTAATATCAAATTTAATTTAATTTGATAAAAATATATAAACCATGTACTAATTATGATAGAATAAAACTATAAATTGTTCGCTTGTATAAACTTATAAACTATATTATATTATTTAATAAATATGTACAAACCTATATGATATAAATATGTACAAATCAATATTATAAAAATTTGCTTGTGTAAAATTAATTTAGTGTTATTAAATATTTTCTTGATTATTAAAATTAGTTTCCTTCATAAATTTTTGATTCAACGTTTTTTAATAATTATGAAAATATTTCATAATAATTAAAATAATTTTACATAATCAAAAAATTTATAATATCAATTTGTATATATTCATATTATATAAGTTTATAAAATTATTATAATTTTATATAAACAAATAATTTATGATCTTGTTTTATTAAAATTTACATTTAATTTATATATATTTATCAAATTAAATTACTTTTAAAAGTTCTTTTTGTTAATATTTTTAAAATTTGAGAAATGTATGTGAAAAATATTAATATATAAAATTAATATACATAAAGTTATTTTAATCATTTTATAATTTTAATTAATCAACTAACAATCAAATATAACAGTATTAGTATTGAGGAAGATTATCTGTTAGTTTTAAGAAAATATGCATCGATTTAGAATTTCACCAAACCTCAAGGAGATATACGAAAATATTCCAATTGAAAATATTATTCTTACATGTTTCTTGTAAGTTATAATACTCTAAATAAATTGTAAACAATTCTTGTCTAGTATTGGAAGATGATGATTATGATGAATTACTTTATTTTCATCATATTATTTTAAGAAAGAAAATCATGTTTTCATTTTCAATATATTACTATGGCAATGGTAAGCAGATAAATGGTGATGAATAATGATGGTGTTTATGATAATATGTTTAATATTTGTAAATTGTTATTACCGTTTTGTTTAAGTGTGTAATTATTATAAATATATATTTTTTATTTTGTTAATCTAATTAAAATTTATAATCAAAATTCGTTTTAAAAATACAAACAATA
This sequence comes from Khaya senegalensis, assembly GCA_032402905.1. Classification (NCBI taxonomy): domain Eukaryota; kingdom Viridiplantae; phylum Streptophyta; class Magnoliopsida; order Sapindales; family Meliaceae; genus Khaya; species Khaya senegalensis. The sequence continues at coordinate 5,621,009 of CP135536.1, forward strand.
ATATTTTATTTTGAATTAAAGAAAATAATTATAGTTAAAATTAAAATTAATGTCAAAAAATTGAGGATATAAGATAGGGATGGAGATTTGATTTTTTAAAACAAAAAATTCTTGCCCCATATCTTCTTAAATTAAAATGAAAAATATGTTTGAGACAAGGATGAGGATAGAAATTCCCGATCCGCTATCATCTTTATTATTGTTATCTAATGTCATTAAGATATTAACATGAAAAAAAAAGGGCTGGTAAAATATCTTTATAGTTTGAATGTACAATAATATTTACTCTATTAGTGGAGGGTACAAAAGATGGTTAATGGGCATGTAGTGGATATGAGAAACAAGAAATTGAAAGTATGGTTGAAAAGGGCATATAAATAAGTATAGCCATTGTGCTGAGATTTTGATTATGGATATAGGAATAAAGGTGTCAAGGCAAACCCAACTCATAATTCAACCTCCTCTTACTACTGTTCAAGTCTTTCCTCGCCATCTTCATAAGTCCACAAGGGATCATCGAAATTAAAACCTATGCAGGCTTCTGTTCTAACCGAACTAGGCCTACACAGTATTTATGCCATGTCAAGCCTGGCTTGCATTAGAATTTTAAGGCCCAACATGGTCGATGAAGCCTAACCCATCGAGTCGTGTTAAGTAAGCCTAGGCTTGGGCCACCTTGCGAGCTCAAGCAAAAAACATTAAAAAAAAAAAACCTACGTGCCCTTGTAGCCAAATCACACCCCTCCTCCCCCCTCCCCCCTCCCCACTTTCCTTAGCCTTGTCTTGTTCTTCTTGTTCTTCTTATTCTTTCTTCAATCTCTCTCTCTCTCTCTCTCTCTCTCTCTCTCTCTCTCTCTATATATATATATTATGTTAGCAATGTCTCGTAACTCAATAGTAATAGATCAAAAAATTAATAAAAAGAATAAAAAAGTGTTAGTGTTATTTTTATTTAAAAAATAATCAATCAATAAATGTATTTTTATTCATTCTAAAGTTCTCTCTTTTAAATTTTTTTCCTCAATATTAGAGCTATCTTATTGTAAATACTTACCTTCCACTAAATATATCACTCTAACTTCAAACACACACAAAACAAATACTCATAATAAAACTATAACTTCTACAAGTTATAACACTTCAATTTCCAATGAATACAAATATATATATAGATATATATATAAAAAGTTTTTTTTTTCTAAACATACCTCTTCAATTTCAAACAAATGCAAACATAAATACAAAAAAAAAAAAAAAAAGAACTTTGTATAAACAATGGTAGAAAATTTCAAAACTTCGCACAAGTTTAATTAATTTCTATGTGAATGGACTATAAATATACTCTTAGAAGAAGCTCAAACAATGTCTTCAATCTTGACACAATTTTACAAGAAAGTGTTAGTAATGTCTCACAATTCAACAATAATAGATTAAAGAAATAATAAGAAGAATTAAAAATCTTGAAATGATAAAGTTAGAGAGATTAAAAATCTTGAAATGATAAACTTAGAGAGAGTTTGGACGTCAAGAAGATTTAGTATTGTTAAATTTAAATTAAAATATTAAAGAAAGTTATTAGTGTTATTTTTATTTAAATAAAAATCAATGTGTAGTAAATAGTATGGCCAATATCATCAATCAATAATATCTTTTTATTCATTTTAAAATTTATTTCCATTTTAAATTTTTCTTTTTCTTACACTCTTAACTAGAAACCCTCAAAAGGCTAAAGAAACAATTTTGATTAAGTGGGTTGGTGTAAGTTTTGAGATTAATAAGATAGCCATTTTTTGTCAAAAGGGTAAGGTGGTATAAAGCTTGAGCTTTTAAAGAGAATGATCAAGCAATTATTCTGAAGTTCAAGGCCAAAATTAGCCTCTAAGCCTGATGCAGCCCATTTGATTAACTATTTAGGAGACCCAAACTATTATTTTGAGAAAAGGTGTTTTGAACTCCTTGTGATAAACAATTGATAAATGCATTATGTCATGCCCCGATTCATAAATATGAGCATGTAACAAATGATATACACTAGTAAGAATTACCTTCTACTAATAACTCACATAAATGTGTAAGGCTTATAGTATTATATATGCATAAAATTGCCTAACATATATAATATTTACAACCAAAATATTTCGAATAACCCACTAACATTTACAAAAATTTTAGTTCCCTTCTACAATATTTTTATATATAATTACGAAGAATATTATATACTCAATGATTCTTTAACAAATATTCACCACCAACTAATTGTTCAATATGCGAATCACAACATCTTCAAAACTATTTAATCTAAAAATATTTTAAAAATAAAAATAAAAAAGTAATTAATTAGTCAATGAATAAACAGATGGCAGTGAACTAAAATTTTAATATTGAAGTAAGAGTATCATAATTATAAAATATGTAATTCATAAAATTCAATCAATCATTCGTATTCAAATAATTTATATAAAGCATTCTTACATTTGCTTCTATGAATGTTTCAATCAAATCTAAGTTCGACCAAAAACTATCCCTTGAAACATCTATCAGTGATCCTTTAGTTGACATCTCAAGATCTATTAACGAGAATTTTTATATATTTATATATAAAATAAAATCATTAAGATCACTCATTAGCGTAAGCCTAGATATGCAGTACGATGTTAAACACTTTGCTATCTAATACTTACTCCTTTATCTTGTCATAGGTAATAAGTAGAAAATAATCACTCTCATACTCTATTTTTAGTAAAAAAGAAAAGTATAACCACATCCATAATCGGACACTTACACCAAACTCAATCATGAAAATTATAAATATATTTTCACATTATACTCATCAGATCATAAGATCATAAATTAATTTTCATATTATACTCATCAAAATACACATTTACAGATAATTTATTCGATCCTCAACCATCTTTTCATACAAATCCATTCTTACTTTATCATTTTAAAATTATACTCATAAAATAATTTATAAATCTAATTTCATAAAACAATCGAATGTTTAAACTTATTTTATTAAAAAAATATTAAAAGTACATCGATATTTATAAAATATTTAAATTCTTATCAATAAAAAAATATTTAAAAATAATTCATCTACTCATAGTTCATATAATCACTCCTAAAATCAATTTCCTTATTAAATAGAATTTTTTTCGATGTTTCCAAATTCTTAACAATATTTATATATATACATGATAGTAATATATCCAAAATATAAAATATGCATGTGATGCATATGTCCCTAGTTGACACTTATCGAGACATTAACATTAATCTATAAATTTATTCATTACACCCATATGTGTGTGTGTGTATAAAGCAATTTCTACTTTTAATATTTTAAATTCAATTTCTCACCAAATTTTAGTTCAATAAAATTTAAACTATTGCATAATATTATGTCAACTTATTAAAATTTTGGTTACTATACATATAATTTTTCTAAAATTCATAATTGATACTATTTATTACCAATTCACACCCCATTTTTTCCTACACCATAATTATTTACTTAAATTAGATTCTCATGTATTAAAATTGATTAATATGGTCTAAAATGATTAGAAACAATTTAACTAAATTCAATTTGCACATATTTCCTACACACACACACACTAAAATTTCGATTTTCTATTGTTTGAATTTAAAAATGTCTAACATACTTCCTATTGATTATTTAACATACTTCGAAACGTAAATAATGATTAAGAAACTCACCAAAAACCTTTTTGAGTTTAAACCCACCTCAAGACCCACCCCCCACCCCTTTTCCCCCTCTTAAATTTTCTTTCAATTTTTTCACCAAGAAAGCTAATTGGAAATATAAGATTTTCTAAGTATTTATAACTTGATTTAGGTTTGGTTATGGCTATAGAATTTTTTTCACAAATTTTTTTAAATATTTTAGTGGTTTATAAATAGTTAGAGATAAGAGAAATGAAAGAATATGATGAAATTTGGTGGAAGTTTGAAGAAACTTGGAAATGAAATGAAAATGGTGAAGAATTTAACCAAATTGGGGAATTATAAGCAAAAGTCTTGATTCCTCATTTTTCTCATCCAATCATATCATTCTAGGCCTAAATGAAAATATTTAATTTGTTGCCTAAATTAATAAAGTATGAAATTATAATTTTACCCTTGATTTAATAAAAAAATTTTCTAAAATAATCTTAAAATTTGCAACATTTTTATTTATACCATTGTCCAAAAAAAAATAATTTATTTAGAAAATAAAATTAAGAAATTAAATAAATAACACATAAAATATTGATAACGTGACTTATCTCGATTTAATATCAATTAAATGAACATATGCTCTATTAAATGATTCTATATGCATGATGTGTTATAATTATATCAAAAATAAAAATATGATGTATCGAAATAATTCCAAGAATTTTTTATACGGATTCAATACATTGCCCCTGAAAGTCACAATGCAAGGATTGCTTTTCTTTCACCGAAATGCGTGCTACCTTAAAAGATGGCTTATATTGTTCATCTTGCAAGTATCACCCTAGCATATCTTTCTTCCTTTAATGCGAATATAGAATCAAGTTATCAAATTAGTTTTCATCAATTGAAATGTTAGTTGATAAAAGGTGCAATATTTTTAGTTTAAATTTTGACAATCTACTAAAGAATTAAATTTGGTGTTTGTTTTCTATTTTTATTATGTTAAATTATAACCTTGTTCATGGGTTTGATTTTAAGTTGGTTGAATATTAAATTTTATTTAACTTGTGAAGGATTATTTTGGTCAGCATTTTTATGAGGAGCTTTAAAATGAGTTGGTTGATTTTAATTGCTTTGTGTGCATTGGATATGTTCAAATTTATGGTGGTTAAATGTTAAGTTTTTGACATTTTTATGTGGAGAATTGGATTTTAGATTGATTGGACTTTGTTCTATGTGGTAAAAGTTTGAAGTTATTGTTCAATTCTTTAATTTAGTTAGTTTGTTCTAAAGAAGTTCTTCAACTACGTTAAGTTATTTATTTTTTATAATAACAAAAATAAGAATGATCAAAACACACACATACTATATATATGATATATATGTTAAAATTGAAACACAAACACAAATAATAAGTTTCAAAGTTAAGTCTAAGTATTATAATTTTTTATTTAAAATAAAATTATTTTTCATCGAGATCCTTTATTTCACAAGGACTTTTCTTTTTAATTTAAATATACATAAAAGTAATTTTTTTTTTTTTACTTAAAACTTTTTTTAGTAACTTCTATGAATTTGTCTAAAATAAAAGTCTTTTAATATATCATAACTACTTTTTCCTATTTAATTAAGGTCATATACATAAATTTATTTTTATTTGAAAACAAAAAAAAAAAAATCCTTTTTCACTAAGTAAACATCCCAATATAAATTTGGGTGAATTTAAAGACTCATAAAGAAACTACTTTCTACAACATAAAATGGATTCAAAGTTATTATTATCTTCCATTAAATTTTGCATAAAGCAAGAAAGCCATTTATTTCCAACAATTCCCCGGCCCTTCTACTTCATGTTTAAAAATCTCTAGGTTTCCATTTATTTTTCTGTTGGCTCTCACAAGCTTATTATCATCCTTGTACCAATATTGACACCAAATTGTTCATAATTCACTGATTAAAATCCAAAGATTGAAATTGGATACATTTTATCATATAGATTAAAAGCTAGCTACATCCATCTTAGTACAAATGATCAATTCACTAGGTTGCTAGCATTGGTCTCCTTCGCTTGTTGCTATATTTGGTCTCCTTGCCTATTACAATATTTTCTATCATTATTAATAGGGGTAAATGACACTTACATTCCTAAAGTTTAAGATAAATGATATTTGCCCCCCTCAAACTTGAAAAGATGACGTTTGTATACTTCTCTATCAAAATTTTCAATTAAAAAATTGATTTGATATAGTGTAACTTGCATAATGACTAATCACGCTCTAATAATATGAATTTGAATATTATTTTATATTTTTTTAGCTATGTATAAATGTTATTTTTTTAAATGAAAAAAATATATATATAGAAAAAAAAAATACTAGTTGTACAAGCAAAATTTACATAATTGATATATTTCGTAATAAAACAAGTAATATTTTATTCAAATTAATACAAATATAAATATTATTTATTTTTAAATTTTTTTATTCTTTTACATGAAATAAATAAAATTGCCTTTCTTTATGGCTTTGGTAAGTTGTGTGTCTTTTTATTATCTATATTTTAGTAAATACAAACTTATCTTAATTGTTAACCTTTTAAACAAACAAATTGGATGAATGTAGGCATAAATGTTAGCTTTTTAAGGTTAGGAGAAAAATATCATTTATCTCAAACTTTGGAGGTGTGTATATATTATTTATTCATTTATAGGATTGAACTTGCTCTCCCATGTCTACTCATATTCAAGTCTTAAATCAGTATCATATATAATCACAATTATTCTCCAAAGCCACAATATGTTGCAACAAAATACCTCTTTGGCTTAGAGATCTTTTAGAGAAGTGTTGGATTAACTTAATCTAAAAAACTATGTGAAGTTTTTTACCAATAAGATTCCTAAATTTTAACATGGGTGCAATTATTATCCATAAATTTTTATTATTTCTCACTGCATGCAAAAATGGTCACATCTCGGGCCATAAATCTAAACATGCAATAACTGTCACTCACCTGTAAGAAATACTTTTTACTAATAACTCATATAAATGTGTAAAACCTACACTATTGTACATACATAAAACTGCCTAACATATATAATATTTACAATCAAAAAATTTCAAACAACCCCATAACATTTACAAAAATTTTGAATTCTTTTTAAAACATTTTTACACATAATCATGGAAAATACTATATGCCTAATGATTTTTCAATAAAATGCTTACCATCAACTAATTATCTAAAATATAAATTACGACCTTTTTGAAACTATTTAATATAAAAATATTTTTAAAAATAAAAATGAAAGAGTAAGTAATCACTAAGTAAATAGATGGATGGTAGTGAACTAAAATTACAATATTTGAGGAAGAGCATCATAGTAAAATATATATATATATATATAATTCATAAAATTAAATCCATCATTTATATTCAAACAATTTATATAAAGTATTTTCACATTTATTTTGGTAAATGTTTCAATCAAATTTAAATTTACCCAAAAACTATTTCTTGAGACATCTACCAGTGGCTTTTTGATTGATATCTCAGATCGACTAACAAGAATTTTCACACACACACACATAATAAAATCATTGAACTTACTCATTAGCGTTAGTCCAAATAGATAGTGTAGTATCAGATACTTTACAATCTGGTGCTCACTCCTTTATCTACTTATAGGTGACAAAAAGGAAATAACTATTCTCATACTCTTTTTCTAATAAAGGAGAAAAAAATATATATCAATGTATTATATATCAATATATGTGCACAAACGCACATGCAATCAAACACTTACACTAAGTCATAAATTAAAAAATCTAAATATATTTCCATATCATATTCCTTGATATATATTTTCACAAGTAACGTACACAATTCTAAACTCGTAATTTTTTATAAATTTACTCTTACTCTGACATTTCAAATCCATATTTATAAAATAATTCATAAATCTAAATTTGTATAATAAAACTAAATGTTTTATTTTATTTTATCAAAAAGCACTGAAAATAAATTTAAAGCTATAAAATATTAATTTTATATTATTAAAAATATTTAAAAACTCATCCATCTACTTATAGTTTACATAAGGATAATCACTCCCAAAATTAGTTTTCTTATTGAGCGGGATTTCATTCGATGGTTTCAAGTTCTAAACAAAATTTAGGATTAAAAATAGAAAAATATGACCCGAATATTATACACGTGATACATATATCTCTAGTCGTGCTAATTGAGGCATTAATATTAGTATATAATTTTTTTTATTCATTACACTAATTTCTACTCCTAAAATTTTAAATTTCATTTCTCATTAAATTTTCACCCAAATAATTCTAAACTTTTACACATTATATATCAATATTTTAATCACACAATGGTAATCAAATATGCATATTATCGTACTTTCAAAAACACATACATTTGCATATACATATAAATATTTTAAACTTAGTATCAAAATATTAGCATGTTCAAAATTTTTTTCAGTCATACATAGATATACTTTCTAAAGTTTATAACTTATACAATTTAATACCCCTTTATATCATACTTTTTCCAACATCATAAACAGTCATTTTATTCAATTCCAATGGGTTAAAATTGTTTAATATAGCTTATGGATCATATGAACTCATTTATCAAATTTTAACCCATTCATGTCACATACATAAGACATCATTCAAATTTCATTTATTACTGCAACTAAACATAATCTTATACATATTAAATATAATAACATAACCATATATACTCTTAACATTAATTATTCTTTAATACACATCATATAAGTATCAAATTAATCTCATATTTAAGCCATACACACACACACACACATACATATTACTACATTTATTTCTTTCTACAACCAAATATAAATTCTCATCTATTTAAATATCAAAATAAAATCATATGCACACTTTATCACAAATCACTCTTTAACATATGTTAACATAAGCATTAAATTCATCAAAAAAATCAAACTAAATATATATATAGACATGTTAGAATTTTGGTTTCTAGGGTCTCTAAATAAAAAAATTTATAACATGCCTCAAATTAACTTCTAAAATAATTTTTAAGTATGAAAATGATTAAGAAACTCACCACAAATCTTTTAAGTTTAAAATCTTTTTCTTTGAATTTTCTTTCAATTTTTCTGTCAAGAAAACTAATTGAAACTAAATGATTGATTATATAATTTTTCTACAAATTTTTCTAGGTTGTTTTGTTGATTCATCGATGGTGGATGTTGGAAGGCATGAATGAGGAGAATGATAGAAGATAATGGAAGCTTAGAGAAGTTTGGAGAATGAAAGAAATAGGGAACAATTTAGCCAAGAAAGGGTTTAAATAGCCAAAATTTTTATTTCACTTTTTTTCCATCAATCATATCATTTTGAACCTAAATAAAAATATTAAATTTGTTGTCTAAATTAATAAAGTATAAAACTATAATTTTGCCATTCATTTAGTGAAAAAATTTTCCTAAAATAATCTTAAAATTTATAACATTTTTATTTATGCCATTGTCTAAAAATTTTTTAAATTCATTAAGAAAGTAAAAACAAAAAATTAAATAAATAACATATAAAAAACACATATTGTTATGTGTCTAAATTTAATATCGACTAAATGAACATATGCTCAATTAAATGCTCATATATGTATGATATGTTATAAACATGCTAGGGATGAAAATATGATGTATCCAAATAGTTTCGAGAATTTTTAGTATAGATTTTATAAAAATATTTATGAATTTTTAGCTTTTTGAACTGTAACTTTGAAATTTTAGATAGTTTGCTTTTTCCCAATAATAATATAGTATTATATTGTTTTTGATGTCAAAACATAACAAAATTTTTTCAGATGATATTTCCGACGTCTTTAGTAACTCTAATGATGTTTACATTAATTTAAATAATAAATTGAAAGATAAAAGCTATTGACTATAAGTTGTTTAGTAAAGAAACCGAAAACAAAATATGTAGAGTTTGATATCATTCTATTTGTAGCATAATTTAATTCTATTTTATATGCTTAAGGAATTTAGTTATTCTTGTAAGAATTTAAAGGACCTTAAGTAACCATATAAATTGTTAATGTTTGGTTAGTTAAAAAGAACTTAGAGGTGAGAATTTTTACATAATTTGTCCATAGTTTAGAATTTGAAATGTATAGTAATACTAGGCTACACCTTGTTATGTATGTAGAACTTGGAAGAAAGCTTTGTATATTTAAAAATAGTGTTAAAATTTCTAACTTAGTTGAGGTAAGTAATTTTATCCATGAGAAATTTAGTTTTTATGCGATGACTATTTTGTTACAGTAGGACTTTTGGGACCACTTTACAATAATTATTTGGGTGTTGCAAATAAAATTGGCTGTTTTGTTTTTTTTTTTTTTTTTTTTGACAACTTGTCATCGTAAGAAACTTTTGCGGTGGCAAAATAGCCATCTTGAAAAATAAAACTCTTTGCAATGACAATTTTTCCAAGACATTTCTTTATAAATCAAGGTAAGTACCCTCTTTATAAATAGTGTCAAGTCTTAGTTCTTAAATAAAAATATTAAAAGTTAATTTAAAACACTAATATAACTTCTACAAAATTAAGTTTGTACAATGATAAAATTCATGGTTTATTAGGCGTTGGGTTAGGTTAAGGTTTTTGAATTCGTATAATACCTAAATCATATTTATAAAAATATATTTATTTTAACATTATTACTTATAGTGAATATAAATTAAGAGTGGCAATTCAAATTATTGTATCATATTTGTGTCGGGTTGTATTCATATTATATCAAATAGAGATTAATTCGAATTTAACCCCTTTAATAATCATGTTAAGAATTAAAAACTCTAACCTAATTTTATTAATAGACAATTAAATGAGTTATAATCGTGTCACATGTTTAACATATTTTATATATATATATATATATATATATATATTGTAATATATTGTTGACCATAGTGTCACATAAATTCATGTTTTGATGATAATAAAATAAGCAAATAAAAGAGAAAGTATCAATAGCTCAAATTGAAGAATCAAGAAAAAACCTAGGATAATAATAATAATAAAATTTAATGTTTTATGTTTATATGTGTGTGATTGTGGTGGTTATATAAGCTCATATGTTTTGTATAAAAATATACTTTGAATACTTGTAATATATTTTGAGAGATATAACTTTTAAAACCTAAGAAATAGATTTAACAACATTTTTCAAAATTCAAATAAGACCATTTTGTAAGATTTTGGTGATCAAATTGCAAGTTTTTGAAAAACTTTGAAAATAGAACACATTAAGCAAACAACCCCTTAGTTCCTTCAACTAGTTTATCAGTTTATAGCAATCTCCCTTTAATTAATTGGGCAGATTTTCTACTTTTTATTTTTAATGTCGATCAGTTTAAGAAATAGATCAATCTTTTATACACAAAATTTGATTTTTTATATGTCTAACGACTACTTTTAGACCCTAACTATAAATATAAGATTTACGCATATTGAAATAGATTTTGAACATTCTCCCAAGCATTCTAAGCACTTGCAAACTTACTTGAATTTTTAAAATCATTATTGAACTTATAAATTGCTACAAACACATATTATGCACCTTTCTCATTTATTTGTATGCATTCTTTAGTTGAAGAGATTGCTTGCGGTGTGAATTTTATTTGTAAACACTTCTTTAAACACAAAAGAGAGCTAAGAAAAGTTATTGTACTTTTGTAAAAGTGAGTTGAGTGAATCGCTTATAAGCAATGGTGTCAAAAGGGTCTAGTCAGCTCAATTCAGCCCATAAGGGCTAACGAACTAGGTTAACCTATCCTAGCAAAAAAAGAAAGAAGCCTAACAAGCCCATAGGCCCAATCCCTAATGGGTCATGCCAGATTAGCTTGCGAGCCCTTATAATTTTTCAAAAAAGATATTTTTTAATAAAGTTATATGTAGGGTCCACGAGCCTACTTTATGATGAGCCCCTACCTTTTCCTAACCTAACTCAATGATGGGCCTGAGACAGGTCGAGCTTTACTATGAAAGGGCTAAGCTAGTCTAGCCCTTTAGACACCTTTACTTGTAAAGTTATGTGAAAAATTAAAATCTCTCTTGATTATATTTGAGTGTCTTCAAGGTTGGAAGACTTATTCTTGTAAAAAAGCACAAACTTAGAATTTATAGAACAAATGTAGGCCATTGAATTGCTAACTACTATAAATCTTGTATTTGCTTTTTTTTCCCTTACTCTATTTTATATTAATTGTTACTAAATATTTTCTTGGGTAACCTTGTATTGTGAAAATAATTTTTAAAACCAATTCATCTCTTTTGGGTTACATACATAGATTTCATATATTTTTATAGTATTTATGATATTAGATATACAAATACTTATTAATTTTATTCTACATATAACTAATATTTTTTAAAATATGATAAATATAATTAAATTATTTTTTAAAAAATATAAAATAAAATTATAAAATTATAAATAACTTAACATATTATAATTACTCAAATAGTTAATCATGTCATAAATAAATTCACGTGTCAAAAATTCTAAATACCCAGCACAATTATGAATCATATTTATTTATTTAATAATTATGTTATTTTACATCAACCTAAATTTATAAAAATTTTTTGGGCTCATGTCGATTTGGTGGATTATGTCAAAAAATGACACCCCTAATATAAATAATATTAATTTAGGATGCTTAATTTTATCTTAAATTTAGTAAACATATGCTTGATTATTAAGTTATATAAACACATACACACACACACACACACACACTTATTCATATATATATATATATATATATAGACACACACACACACATATACATATATATATATATGTGTGTGTGTGTGTGTGTGTGTGTGTGTGTGTGTGTGTGTATTTGGGTTATTAAGTTAATTTATATTTGTTAAACTAGATTGCCTTTTATTTATCCTAATTTAATCTATGCAGTTGATGACTTGATATGTTATTAATTAATTTAAATATGTAATTAACAATAATTATAGTGACACTTATATATAGAAATAACAATTTTTGAACCTAAGTTCAACTGAAATAGAAATAAATCAATTTAATAGATTTGACTTGGTTTGGGTTACTCAATAACTTGCGTTGGGATGAAGTATAATCAATCTGAATTTTTTTGGTTTAGGTTATGCTGCTTAAATTATATCTCACTTGCTCACTTCTAGTGTCACAATATAATAACTACAATATTTTTTATAACATCTAAACCATGATGAAAAATAATAAAATTATAATTTATAATAATAATTTTGAATTTTAAATAGATGGTAGACATTGTAAAAGAACAAAAATAAATTCTATAAATAAGAATTATAAATTATTATTTTTGTTATTTTATAAAATTAATATTTAAGTGAAAATTTTAATAAAAATTATGTGCACTAAAATTATCAAGAAATAATTTTATTCTACTAAAATAATGCAAAGGTTGTATGATTCTGCTCATACATGATGTACAATAAAACTTGTTGATTGATTTCAATTAGGAATAGAGGAAAATAAAAAGAATAATAATTATACTATTACAATGCATAAAAAAAGTTATTAAACTAGCATTCTAATGATCTAATCGGTAAATAATATTGAAACTCACGTTAATTTTATTATTATTAAAATTTTGATAGAAGGGATTATTTCATCAATGTGTGTTTGAATGAGAAAAAAAAAATACATTTTATATTTAAGCCTTTATTTTATTTTATCAAACCTTAATTTTAAGCACAAATCATCAAAATTTCAGAAATGACAATGAGAGTAGTATTAATATTAGAGATTCTGTCACACAAAATATTATATACAAGTTGATGTTGTTATATAATTCTCATATAATTTTTACAATTTATATTATTAATATATTAAAATTTTTGTCATGCATCTATACAATATTTTCAGGCCATGTCATTTTTTTTTACAACAATTCACATTTTTATAATCATTATTTTTTTGTAATTTTAGTATTATTATAAAAATGCTAAATTTATGTTTTTACAAATAAAGACACAATTTGTTAATTAATAAAAAATATTTCTATAACTTGAATATTTGCTAAAATAACTGAAGTAGTCTTTAGTGTTTAACATATCATTATATTGGGTTTGGAAAAAAAAAAAAAATGGAAAGGAAATTGAATTGAAATGTGGAATGCAAAAGAAAGGAGAATGTAATGAGATGAAAAATAGTATATTATATTCATATATGCTCATACTATAAGTTATTTTATTTATGAGATTAAGTATATATTTTGATGAATAATAGGATAATTTTTGACAATTTATTAGAATTGAAATTTATTAAAAAATTATTGGCAAGTGACTAATTTCTTAAGTAGATTACACTTGATAGTATTTAATATTTTTTATTTTAATTTTTTATAAGTGTTTACTACTAAATTTACAAATGTTGTTATATACGGAAATTTGACTCATTAAAAAGCAATTAATATATACTTTGTAGGTGGATTATACTTGTCAAAAGTAAGTTAACAAACAAATACTATATATAGGAGTTAAATTCTTCTAAAAACTAAAGCTATTGGTTATTAATATTGTGAGTGGAATTGCACTTGTCAAAAGATGAACAATTTCTTTGGTTCAGGATTGTACGTGGAGATCATGGCAAAAGAGGTTGGCTTAGTCACTTAGATTGGTTTAACTAGAAATGTTATACATGGGAAACTAAGTTTTCCAAAGCTATTAATGAGTAGATTACACATGGCAAAAGCTTAATAATCCTTTTTAGTTACGTATGTACGTGGAAGATGGAAGCAAAACAAAGGGACAATTGGCGTTGATTTCTTAGCAAACAGGGCATGCACTCTACACGCATAAGCTTCATGAATATATAAGCAAATTGAATTTTTAAATGTTTTAATTTTACATTCAATGCTTGGAAGCAAAGGAGAGACTGCATCTGAGAAGAGAAAAGAAAAGAAAGAAAGAGGAAGAGAAGGGAAGAGAATACTTGGTGCTTGACTTATCTAATTTTAGGTAAATTCTATAGCTTAACCTTAATTTAATAATTTATTAATAATTTTCTTTGTAACAAGAGAATAATTCTAAAATTTTGAAGTATTGTAACTAGCATATGAGATAATTTTTTATAAATTTTGTTGAATTTTTATAATTATTTGAATTGTTAGAATGATAATTAAATTCTAAATAGTTGTTGAGAATAGGAGAAAATAAAATTGATATTGTTATGTTTAAAAATTTACAACTTAATATACATAAGAAAGAAAATTTTGAATTTTTGTATATTGTTAGTAAATATGTTTAATTGTTTAGTATTAAAATTGTATAAATTACGGAGTTGATCGAGAAAAGTACTCGATTGTAAATTGTAAAATTTTCAATCATGACCTTATTATATTTGGAAATTCATAATCTGCAAAATTAGTGGTACAAAATTATAAAATTTTAGGAATTCATAGACATGATAAGCTTTCTTTTGGTATAAATGTATAAGATTTAGAGTTGATTTTGGCTGTCAACTATGATAGTAAATATGCTTTAAAATTTTGAAAAGTTGAAATTCTACGACTTAGTAAAAAAGAATGTTTGGAACTTGTATAGAATTCAGGACAAGTATTCATTTATTTTTATCATAGGACATGAACTTTGTAGCTGACCAGCTATCTTTTCTTCATATTAAGGTAAGTAAATGATACATGATTTTTTTTTTTAAACTTTGAAGTTTTTTTTACTTTGTAAAACAATAACTAAATGGTTATTAATTATTTTTAATTGATATGTCAAATGCTATTGTATTTAATTATTAATTGGTGTAAATTTTGTGATTAAAAATAACAAATATGAAAAAATATTTTGGCTCAATGTTTAGTAGTTATTGATATGTTCTACTTTAGTTGGATCACTGAGACAAACGAATGACTTTTACTAATGAAATTTGTTCTAATATATTGCACAAATATGATTTAATATATGATTATGATCTATATCACCGTAGATATAGGTAACACTGCTTGACTAAAGTTCTTTTCTTTATATAAATGTATATTGATGCTTTGTTAGCAAATATTCTATAAATTTTTGTTAAGTTAATTTCTATTGTGAAAATAATAAGTTTTTCTAATATTCACATCGACAAAAATTTATATAGTTTACTTATTAGGTAGGCAGCTCACCCATTACTAATTACATTTTGCAAACAATAGCGCAAAGTGACAAGATGATTTGGTCTCCAGGATGAAACATTTTGTGATGTGTTTTTGTAATGCTAGCATTAACAACTTTTATAGCCATATTTGTGTATTGTAAGCAGCATGTAAGGCTAATGGTTACTAACCTATAGAGTTCTTATGTATCAATAACTTTTACTTGGTTAAGTTTAATATAACACATATATTATTCTAGTTGATGATTTTTATTTAAAGATAGAATGTGATTAGTTGATTTTGCCTAAATTTTAATAGATATATTTTATTCTGGTATATTATAGGTCAATCATTTATGTTATGTGGCATCGCAATTTTCTTGTTTGGTTGATGTATGAAATCCTTGAGAATATAGAATTAATTATATTTTATTTGACAAAAAAAAATTATCTTATTGAAATAGTTTATATTGAATAATAAAAAATTAAATAAACTTCAAATTTCATTTATAAATATAAACAATTGAATCTTACAAATTTAATAGTTAACTTATCATAAATATTTAAAATTAATTATGTAAATATACTTTATGATGAAAAAATAAATTTTGCAACTAAAAAAAATTAGATTTTGAATGCATATGTTGTTACAAAAACAAAAACTAATAAAAAAAATAAAATTATTATTATATCAATAACTACTTTTTATATAATAAAATTATAATTATTAAATAAATATGTCTAATTGTATAAATTACGATAAGTGTGAGGTATAAAATAAATTATAAATATTATAAATTAATATAGAGACTAAAACATATAAAAAAAGGTATTTTATGTATAATAAAAAATAATGATAGAGATAGTAATAACTACAAATGTAATAAATGATATTGAATTTATAAACCAAAATAAGCATTACACTTATAATTATAAATTATTTGTTATTAAAACTTATAATAAGGTGATGTTGAATGTATAAATTAAAATAAGCGCTACGCCAATAATTGTAAATTAATTTTTAAATAGTTTGATAATTACTTTTGAATAGTATTATATACTAATTATTTTTAGTAAATTAAGAATTTTATTAGATATCAATTATGAAATTTGTAATAATTTCATTTTGTGACAAGTTTTTTAAAATATTATATTTACCTTTTTTCTATATTATTTTGACTATAAGTCGACTAACAAAAAAATAAATATACTCTTGATATGTTTATTTTTTATAAATAAAATTTTAATTTACTTATTCAATGAAGAGAAGCTTTTTTTTTTTACTCTTTTTCCTCAAAAGAGAGTTGGTTTAAATATGAATTTTTATATGTCTTGTTAATGATATAATATTATTACGTATTCATAAACAAATTTAGAGCTTAGTGTCACGGAATGTTTGATTTTTGCAAGACATGTTCGGCGTTTAACTAGTAAACATTTCGCTACTATATTAAATAAATCTTAATTGTTGCGTAAAAAATGATTTTTAGCACACTAAGATACTTAAGAGACTAGAGAAAGTAAGAGATTGTAAGAGAATTTGAAAAAGAATTCTTAAATTGAATGAAGAAATTACAAGACTATAAAACTTTACAACTCTTTAGGAGTGCTTGTGTTTACACTTTGGTGCATGCTTTATCTTAAGGAAGTGAAACCTATTTATAGTTGGAGGTAGGTGGAATGGAGAGTTAGGATTGTCTTACAAAAGCCACTTTGAATGGTTAATATTTTTTTTACAATTTCTATGCAAATGAGAGGGAAAATTTAAACTTAAAAGTTTGAAAAACCTCTCCAATTCTTCCTTCAATTGCTAGATCTTTTGAGAGTTTAGGCCTTCTAGAAGTTGGGCCAAGTTTAGACTTTTATTTGAGATGTTTTATGCTGTCTCTCTGCCTTTGTCTTGACGTCCAGTCAGTGTTATGTAACATCCTCCCCCACTAAAGTCCTTAACGCACTTATCAAGTTTCATTTGCTTGTATGCTTCAATAGCATCGCAAAATTGCCATAGGTCTTCCTCCTTTTCCCAACTAGCTTTACGGCTTGGCAAATTCTTCCATTTGATTAAGCACTCTACATAATTGGAAACTCCATTTTTTTGAATGAGTCGATCCGCAAGGATTTTTTCAGCTTGGCGATCAAAAGAGGCTAGGTTGGTGAGCGACGCTTTATGTAACTTATTGTAACTCGTATATTCTTCATCTGTATGACATGGCTTCAAACAGCTTACATAGAAGACTTGATGGATCCTTAACTTTCGTGGCAACTTTACTTGATAAGAAACCTTTTCGACCTTTGCGAGGATAAAAAAAGGCTCTTCATACTTACGTACCAACCTTGAATGCACTTAGCATAGCACCTTAAACTGTCGAAGCAATAGCTTTACCAAAACAAGGTCTCCAACTTAGAAATCTAACGGTCTTCGATTCTTGTCTGCCTATTTCTTCATTTTTTTAGACGCCTTGTCCCAGTAAACTTATGCCACATCAATATGCTCTTACCAACCTTGGACTCATTTGTAGATGGGAGGATTAGAACCTATGTATCACTTTGCTATTACCTGCAACATTAGGGGTTGTCAACCCATCACAATCTCGAAATGGTTATGTTGAGTGGCTTCGCTCCGCTGTAAATTGTAGGAGAATTGTACCACATCTACCAACTTAACCCAATCTCATTGATTGGCACTCACAAAATTGGCATAAGTACATCTCCAATAATCCATTCACCCGCTTTGTTTGGCCGTTGGTTTATGAGTGAAAGCTTGTGAAGAAGTGGAGATCTAAGCCCGTGAGTTTGAATAACTCTCTCTAAAATCTTCCGATAAATCTCGGATCTCTATCACTAATAATACAAAGAGGTAAACCCTAATACTTCACAATATGTTTGAAGAACAAGCGTGTGACTTTCTCGGCATTGTAGTCTTGTGGGCCAGGAATGAAAGTGTCATACTTTGACAACTTATCCACCATGACCAAGATGGACCCACATCTTTCAGAAGTCGGAAGAGCGGAGATAAAGTCCAAAGTGATGCACTCTCATAGATGTTCAGTGATGGGGAGAGATTTGAAAAATCCTACCGGGTGTTTGTGCTCGACCTTGTCTTGTTGGCATACAAGGTAAGTCTTCACATATGCCTCTACATCATCCCTCATTCGTGGCCAATAGAAGAGATCTCCAAGTAAGGCCATAGTGTGATGAGTTCTTGGATGTCTCACCCATTTAAAGTCGTGGCACTCTCTCATCAACTCTCTTCGTAAGTTCTCCCACTTTGGAATGTATAGATGATCACCGATGGTATAGAGAATACCGTCGTACTCTCAAAATTGCCTTGTCTTGCTTTTCTTGGCAAGCTCCATCAAGCTCTTGGCGAATTGATCATTACCTAAGCCTTCTTTCACGAGCTCCATGATGCCGCACTCGGGTTAGCTGATGTTGGCAAACTCTGCTTTGCGACTCATAGCATCGACCACGATATGTGCTTGACCAGGCTTGTACTTCATAACATAGTCAAATTCTGCCAAGAAGTCTTACCATCATGCTTACTTAGGGCTGAGTTTCTTTTGATTCTGGAAGTTAATCCTCATCACGTTGTCAGTTTTGATCACAAATTGACTTCTAAGTAAATAGTAATGCCATACCCGTAAGTAATGGATGATCGATGTCATTTCTTTGTCATGCATGAGATACCTCAATTCCGTGTCATTTAGCTTACGATTCTTGTAGGCAATAGGGCACCCATCTTGCATAAACACTCCCCTAATTGCAAAGTTTGATACGTTCGTTTGTACTTTAAATGGCTTAGAATACTTGGGTAGCGAGAAAACTGACTCATCTATCACAGCTTACTTAAAATCCTCAAAGGTTTTTTGATATGTTAGCGATCATTCCCATGTCTCTTTCTTCTTAAGAAAATTTATCAAGGGTGTTGCTCAAGCAGAATACCCTTGAATAAAATATCAGTAGTAGTTAACTAGGCTAAGAAATGATCTTAACTCCGTCACGATAGTAAGAGGCTGCTATTTTTAGATAGCACGTACCTTAACCATATCCATATGTATCTTCCCACCTATTATCTTATGGCCTAAGAATATCACCTCCTGCTGAGCGAACGAGAACTTCTCTATCTTCACGTATAGCTCGTTGTCTCGCAGAGCTTGAAAGACTAGCCTTAAGTGCTCTACGTGCTCCTTAAGGTTCTTGTTGTATATCACAATGTCATCTAAGTATATGACCATGAACTTGTTAAGGAACGAGTGAAAAATTTTGTTTATGAGGGTGCAAAAGGTAACAGGTACGTTGGTGAGACCGAAAGGCATAACTAGGAACTCATATAATCCGTAACTAGTCATACGTGTTGTCTTTAATTCATCTCCCTTAGCAATACACACTTGCTAGTAACCAGACTTTGGATTGAACTTGGAGAGCCATCTAGCATTTCTAAATCGATCGAATAGGTCATCTACGTAGGGGATTGGGTAGCAGTTCTTGACCATCACTTTATTCAGTGCCCAATAGTCGATGCATATGTGCAAACTCCCATCATACTTCTGTTGAAACAAAATTGGTGTGCCAAATGGTGCCTTGGAGGGCCTTATGAATCTAGCCTCTAACAGCTTCTTAAGTTGCTTTTTGAGTTTCTCGAGCTCAAGCGGTGCCATGCGATATAGTCCCATGGCTGAAGGTTTAGCGCAAGGGTTGAACTCGATCTCATGGTTCATTTTACATCTCGGTGAAAGTTTCATCGACAATTGTGGAGGCATCACATCACTGAACTCTCAAAAAATGCCTTAGATCTCTTTTGAGATGTTGAGAATGGTTACGGAAGTATTATCATTCTTTAGTATGGTAAGGTAGGTGTCCTCCTTTTTCTTGACTCATTTTACAACTTGTAGTGCGGATAACACCCTAACGTTGATGTGTCTTCACTCAATCAGCACCTTGTGGAGTTTTCCCACATTGTTGAACCCCATGCACCCATTGTCTGTGAAGGTGAAGGGCAACATACAATCGATGAACTCGTTGCTCAACACCATGTTGAAGTCGCTCATCAGTATAACCATTAAGTTAACCATGTCGTGCCATGACCAAATCTGCAGGGACACGTTTCGAGCAACTCCGTGAATTGACCGAGGAGGTTGGTCGACAACTTTCACCCATCCTGACTCCTTGACATACGTTAAACCCAATTGTTGTGCAAGACTTTTGGTGATCAAGCATTGATTAGCGCCACAATCAATGAACACTTTGAAGCTTGCACTATTGACGCTGGCATTGACTTGAACGCTTTGTCAGGATCAAACTTCACCGCTGTCTTGGCCTTGGATGCCACCCCTTTGGACGTATTCTGGTGATACTCGATCAGCATCTCAGCTACTGCTATCGCCAAAGTAAAGTCTTGGACATTCCATCACTTCAATTCTTATTCCACCCATGATTGTAGATCATCAAGGAAAAATAGCAGCCAATTTTTCTCAGTCATGTTAGGTATTCCCAGTATTAAGGAGTTGTATTCCCAGTATATACTCATGTTTAGTTTACAGTAAACCTAAAGAGTCGTACACAATATCGATAGGCTAATAATGGATAAAATATATCATTAAATTAGTTAATGATTTTTTTTTTTTTTTGTATTCATAAAAATTAATATAGTTATGATTTTTTGATCGAATGATTGTTATGTTATTTTAAATAAACTTTTCAACCAATGCACACTAGCATTCGTAACATTAGAAAATTTATCGTTAATTTTTAGTATAAAATAAATATATTTGGCAAACTAAAGAAAGATAGTTAGGGTTATGTTTTGTATTAATTGATTAATAGATAAATTATTTATTTATTTATTTATTTATTTATTGAATCATTGTTAGACAAGTGAATGGCTATAGTTTAATATTTCTTTAACACACGAATGGCTTAAATTATGTCAAGTGTCAAAGTTATCACCAAGTAAATGTATGATATAAGAATGATGGAGAGTAACACATATTGCATACATGTAGATGGTGGAGATTAATTCACTTTTATCATTTTGATGATTCACCCATGTGATTAAAATAAATGGTCATTACTTTGCCAAATATCAATTCATTAATTAGAGTAATTAATTGGCTTAACAAACGTGAATAAAATTATTTTATTTTGGCATATTAAAGGTGAAATTTTTGGTCAAGGTATAAAGAAGGAAGTCATTCATAAAATTAACTATTAGCAAGAAACAAACAAAAGAGAGAAAGAAAAAGAAGAAAAATTTTAACAAATTTTTTTTTTTAACCAAACCCAATTAAAATTGATTTATAAAACAAAATACAAACCTTAAAGAGAGTTGTTTTCCTAAGGATAATATGGAATTCATCATCAAACCATTGGTGTATAGATATGCCTAAAAGCAAGCCAAAGATGGTGAGCTATTTTGAATTATAAAAATTGGGGTATAATTTCCTTTACTTTTATTCTTGTTGTTTAATTTATTTAAAGAAAATTGTAAAGTTTACATAATTTTAGATTTGATCTTCTAAGAGTTTTTTTGCACATACTGTATAATGATTGTTATTTTGGATAATAAAAATTGTATCTTAACAAAGGTCACTTAATTATACTGTAAGGGTGGTGTCGATATATAGTGGTAATGCTATCAATACCAGCTTCGAATGAAAGGGCAGCTTGTCGTAAGGGATTAGATTTAAATGAAAGCTCTATTAAAGGATAAATTTTTACCTTACAACTAGGAATAGATCTTCTTTCAACAATGTCAAATTTGTTAATAAGGTATACATACTCTAACTACCTATACAAAAGAGTTTTTTTTTTTATATATATATAACTAAGGTGTAATCTAAATGAGATTGAAGACCAATAAATTACATGTTATGTCAATAGACTGAACTATGGTGTGTAAACTCGTCTAGCCATGTAAATGAAGTGGTTAGTTGACCAAGTTTAGAATTTAAAGGCTAAATATGTTATACGATTAAGGAGAATAACAAGATGTCTTATAAGCTAATGGCTTGTATTTAACAACAACGCCTTATCAAGCAGTATTGAGTATAAATAGTATACTTGCGATGAATAAAAGTTGAACCTAAAAGGTCATAATTGAAAGCAAAAAACAACTAAGGGAATTCATTGTTTTAGGTCAATGAAATAGGGTATAATCTAATTATTATCCTAGACTTAAGTTTGCTAATGTCACCAATGTGAGTATGAATAGGACTTCGATAATGAAGTAGCCAAAAATGATGGTGACATGGAGGTAATTAAGGAAGATAGTGACAAGGTGGTTTGTGTAGTTAAGAGATTGTTATATGTGCTAATTTAGCTTGATGAGACATAATGTAACCAAATTTTTAAAGTAAATGTTATGTTAATACTAATGTTTGTTGCCTTATAATAGACAGCTTTAATAGTGAAAATTTGATTTCTTAAAGTCTTATATAAATCACCTTAAGCTGAAAGCACAACCATATTCTAACTTTTACAACATTGGGTAGATTCAAAATGGGGCTTAATGTAAAGATCACTTAATAATGTCTCTTATCTTTGTCTATAAAAAAATCTTATAAAACTAATGTTCTATGTGACAATATGGAGATGGATGCATGTTATGTGTTATTTGACCAACTGGCAGTATCATGTACATACAACGTAGAAAAGAAAAGACAATTTCATGAAATTGTAAAAGATTGTAGTTTTTGCTACTCAATGGACATGAAAAATGCCAAAACTTGTATTTTTCCTTAACATAAATGAAGAAAAACAACTTACACAACATGTAAAATCACCTTGTGACCTAAGGGCAAAACGATCAATTTCATCCATTATGCATTTTTATATGCACAAAATAGTAAAGACTTACTAAATTATTTATAAAATTTTATTTAATTAAAATTATATTAAAATTTTATTTACTTAAATGCCCTTTATACAGCAAAAAGTTTTAAAAATCTTAAATTTTAATCCAAAAATTATCAAAATAATAAATTTTAGTTATAAGATCTTAACATCAATATTGATTTGAAACTAAAATGATAAGTTTTACATAAGTGTATGACTAAAAATAACATATGGGTAATTTGATAAGTTTAAGTATAGTTTGAAAAGGGGAAAGAATGGGAGGGGGAAGGTATATTTTTTGTTTTTCTTGCACATCATAAAATCTACCAAAATTTACTTTACCTTCATCCCTTTCCTCTTAAGCCAAAAACCAAATCTACACTTAGAAATCTCACTCCTAAATTTTGGCCATTTGATCTCCTTCATTTTTTCATAAAATCAAGCTCAATTTTTTTTTTTAAAAAAAAAATTTACGTCTCTTTTAGCTTGTGAACTCATTTCTTACTTTAGATTTTTCATTCACCCTCTATTTTGGAGGAAATCACAAGGACAAAGCAAGTGTAAATAGTTTCAAACTATAAGAAAACTTAAGATTTTTTGTCCAAAAATTACCTCCAAGCTTAGGTAAGCATGTTGGCATAATTAGGTACTTAAATTCTTTCATAATTTGTATTTGATTTGAAGTTGAAATACTAGTTATTGTTTATCCAAGAATGATTTTATGGTTTCTTTATTTTATTAATTTTAATGATAATTGTGGATATGAAATTGTTGAGATGTGATATAGAAATAAAAGTTTATGGATTTAGTTTATAAAATGAATGTTAGCTGAATGAAGGAGGAGTTGAATGTGTGTGATTATAGCTTGAAATGTTATGGTTGATGTATTGGAACATTGAATTAAAGTGTTAAAATATATGTTTGAAGTGTTGCATTAAAATTTAAAATTTGTTAATAGGGTATCTCATGTGGTCGATTGTTTGGTGCAATTTGGGTATGACTTTGATTGATTCTTTGTTAACTTAATTGTTGATTAAATTATAAAGAAAATAATATTAGATATTGTAAATTGAGTAAGAGAAATATGAAATTGGGGTGTTGATATTGGGTATGACAAAATGAGGTGATATGCTTGTGTTTATTTTTATATTTTCATTTGTAAATGAGATGAGTTTAAATGAAGAATTGCAGTGTTAAGATGGTGAGTACTGAATAAGTAAATTAAGGTATTGTTGTGAAAATGTTGCTAAGATCGAATTTGGAGTTGATAGCGGATGAAACAACTTTCTATAATTTTAACCTTCTTATAATTTTTCTAGAATTAAGAAAAATAGAGATGTTTTTAGGAAAAAGCTATTAGAGTTACAATTAAAGCAAACTCAAAAACCTTTAAAACAAGTACTTATAAGTTAGATTTGGAGTATATTTGCTCAGTCAAACAAAATCTCGAATTTTTTGCCTATGCAGGGTAATCCACCTTTTTAAAATTCTATTTTTTGCCTTGTCTTGCGAACTAAATTTACCCCTAAAAACCTTTACATTAAGTAATTCAATGTCATTGAAAAGTTTAGAGAGTTTAGTTTATTTTTTAAATAGAACATTTTTTTAAAATTTTAATTTTATCCTACTTAAAATTACCAAACTATCTTTAAAGGTCGATTTTAAATAAAAACTTTACTATTTTCTATAAATAATTTTGTGTATACTCGAACTTTAATATATGTATTTATTTAATAACTTATATTCATTGTGCAAGCATATTACATATTGAATAGATTGTCGTGTTTAGTTTGTGTTATTGGGCTTTAATTTTATTAATAAAATTAATGAATTGTAAAGTATTGTCATGGGGTTTTATTGATGGAAACCAAATAAATGGTAACAATTGCAGTAGTTTTACATTAAATATTCTATTTTAACTTTATGGTGAATTAATTGATAAAATAATGGTGCTTGCATTTTAGAAATGGTATGATTTTACTTGGAAAGGTTATGTTGAAATTTACCAAATGTGGCAATATATTTGAGAGTGCATGTTTTATGTTAAATTTCTACTGGAATGCACAATAAATATTTTTGAAATGGTTGTTGTCATAAATTGATTTAACTTTATTAAAAATGGATTATTTTGCTTGAATATTGAACACTAAGTCTCAAATTAAATTATTGACACAAAACTATTCACATGTAGCATGCTTTATCATACATTACATAGTATGAGAATTAATTGGCAAATTTCTATATTCATATTTGTATTAATATAATAAATAAATTAAAATGTAGGTGCAAGTACTTCAAGTAAGGATTTCCAAATGTAAGAGAATATGTGTAAAAACTAACAAACGAGTGTACACTCTTCTAACATTGTGAGTGGATTAATTTTATTATCAAATTATTTAAAATTTATATTTATTTATTTTAAGAAACCTTTTAGAATTGATGAAAGTCTTGGATATATGAACTAATTTAAATAATTATGTTAGCCTGTGAATTTTAAATTACTTATTATTTATTCATATATAGATTTGATTTATGGAAATAGCCCTTAAGGTATTGAATTTTATTTATTATTTTGTTTATGAATTTTATATATTGGTGATGAGGCCAATGGACTAATAATTGTTGTAGTACTACAGGTTGATAAGTAGCCTATAATCTAACCTATATTAAGGTTGTCGAGGTGATTAAGATTTTCAATTACCTTATGACAAAACCTTTAGAGGTAGTATAGGGGATTGGGCATTAAGTGGGATAGCAATTGGATAGATCAATAGCAAATTAAATCAAGGACAATTACAACTATCACCACGTGAATACTTGGCCTAACATCAATGATTCAGGCAAATGATTTTATTAAAAATAATTTTTTTTTTATAAATTAATTTTCTAAATAAAACTTAAAATGATATTTAAAAAATTTTATTAAAAATATATTTTTCATAATTATTATTTTATTAAAAAAGTAATTATCAGTGGTCTTGAGTGTAATCCATAATCAGGGTAATACTTAAGAAAGAAGGCTACTCTAGATTTTTGTTATAAAAAAAATTTCATAGGTTTGAATTCTATGTTGGATAAATTTTTCTCTTTATATAAAAAATATAGTTAAATAATTATAGTATTCTTTGGCATTTTTTATAACTTTTATATTTTATTAGTTCATTCACTGAGTATAAGCTACATTCACCCATTTTACTTCACTGCTTTCAGGTTAGGTTTCATATTGCTTCATACAATGATGGTAGGCATAGTTATTACTACATTATTCTAGATATAGGTTCTCGACTCATCTTATGTTTATCAAGGTCCACTGGTGAAATATGTTCATGATGTATTTTGATAATTTAATATGTACTGTAAATATTATTTAAATTTGGAATCTTTTTTAAGATTTTATGGCAGTCATGCTACATATATGAATTTCAAACGTGATTAATGTTTTGAATTTGAATGAATATATTCATGTGTGTGTGTGTGTGTGTGTGATTTTTATTTATAAATGGAGAGTATGGTATTTAAGAGCCTTATAGACTCTTGAGGAACGTTCCATATTAATAGGGCAAACTCAATGGTATGTGACGGTTGTCATGCAATGGACTTTGAGTTGGGCCATGACATAGCATGTACTTGAGAAAGTTCAAGTTTATTTGTAAATTTTAGCGATTTAGTGCAAAATCAATGCAATTGCCAGCAATATGAGATATAGAAATATCATATTAATTTTGTTCCTAGAGCTAGCTAGCCAATTCTAGCCCATTATTATCTTGAGGAAGAAAGTGGAGGAACTACTACTAAAAGGACATATGAAGGAAAGCATTAACCATTATACCATACTTGTCTTACAATTAAGAAGGATGAGAGTTAAAGGATGAGTTTTGATCAATTTATCGGTGCTAAAATATTCACCAAAATAAATTTATGAAGTGGTTAGCACCAAATTAGCATTCATTTGAGGAATGAATGAAAGATAACTCTCATGACAAAGGATGGATTATATGAGTGGTTATTTGTGCCTTTTAAGTTTTTTAATACACCAAGTACATCTATGATCTTATGACTCATGTACTCAAACCATTTATATCTCACATTTTTTATTATCTATGTTAACGATATTTTGATTTATGATAAAAATGCAAGGGAGCACCTTAAACATATTATGCAAATTCTAATCATACTTAGAAATAATGAATTGTTTGTCAACTTAAAAAAAATGTGTAATCTTAACAAGCAAATTAGTATTTTTAAGATTTCTTATAAGTGGCAAGGGCATTCTTGTGGACGAAAAAGAAGGTAAAAACTATCCAAGAATGGCTTATACCTAACAACACAACTAAGATAAGGAGTTTTTATGGTCCAACTACTTTTTATTATAGATTTATAAGGAATTTTAGTATTATTGTGACATCCATTACTGATTGTTTGAAGAAAGACAAATTTTGATGGGAAAATGTTTATTATAGGTTTTTCTTTTCTTAAGAGAGAGTTATTTCATACATGTGTTCTATTTTTTTTTTTTTGTTTTATTAACAATATAATATTATTGTATCTTTATGAATGAAATTAAAATCTATCAATATATTTATATTGCATCATTTCACCACTAAAGGTTGTAATAATTATATTTTTTGACAAAATTTTTAAAAAGACATACTCATCTTTCCTCTATATTACTTTGACTATAAATTGATTAATTAAAAAATAAATATATTTTTAATTTACTTTTTTATAAGTAAAATTCTAATTTCCTCATTTATATTTAATTTTTAAAACTTATTAGATATACTTTTTAAAATAAAAAAAATAGTTTGTTAAAAATCTTAATTTTATTCATGTATACCTATTAATTTTCCAAAAAATTAATTTAAAATTAGTTATTAGTCCATATAAGACTCATAATTTATATTAAAATATATTTTTATTATATAGATATTCAAATAATATTAATTAATTAATTAATTAATAATAATAATAACATTAGAATATTTTAATTTTTATTATTTAGAGTATTTTTTACACAGTAATTATACTGTAAAATTTAAAATTTTAATATAAATTAATTTTTAAATAATATAATAATATACATTTGTGTAATTGTTTTAAGTTAATTAAATTTTATGTTATTAAAAATTTAGAATATAAATTAGTATCTAATATAAATAAATTAAAAATAAAAAATTTAAATAAAGGTGACTAAGTTAGGGTAATACTTATAAATGATAAACAAATTAATAATATATATTTTTTTATGTTAGTTAATTAGTGGTTAAAACAATATAGAGAATTGGTAACTATGTTTTCCTACAAAATTTATTACAAGTCTCAGATGAGGTATTTGATAATACCCTAGTAAATTATCGTAAATAATTTGATAATTTATCATAGAATAACTATTTATTAAATAATTGTTTGTATTAAATTAGTTAAATAAAAATTATGATGAAATATATAAAAAAAGTTAAAATCAAAAGTAAAAGTATTTGAAAGGAGAAATCATAATTTTTTATTTTGGTCAGAGGAATTATTACTTAAGAAATCTAATGAGACAATGGAATTCTTATTCTTTTGTGAATTTTTTATTATTTTTACTATTACTCCAACCAAACATACCTTATTGATTTGAAGAATAGAAAAGGAAAATAAAAAAAAATTTACATGAATACAATTATAAGCTGCACTTGCCAGTGTCTCACGTGTTGGTTTTCTTCATATTCGAGCGGCAAACAACGTAAAAGTAGTACAAATCATTACATCAAAGGGTCTTAATTATGCAATTGAGTCTCTTACATATTATTATGTCTATAATGAATTTGTAGCAGCAAAACAAAATAGTAACAATAATAACACCAACAATAACAACAACAATAATAATATGTTGGTAGTAATAACAAGGTCGTCAAGAATGCATGATATTGATGATAGTTTGAAAACCAAATGGATGGTTTTGATGATTAATTTCCAAGTTAGTTATATGAACTTGAGATGTTTATGCAAACACAACATACATGTACCTATTTTCCTGAGTTCTTTGATAATAAAATAATTATTTTATAAAAAAGAAACCAACCAATTTGACATATGTTCTATTCAAGACTTACCTATGAGAATTGTGGCATTACAATACCTAGTTATTAGTCCGATAATAACCAATTTAGATGAATGAAAAAACACAATTTTAGAAATCATAGCAATGGTTCTTCAAAATCTCAAAAAAAAAAAAAAAAAAAAAAACCCAAAAAATTCTAAATCTTTTTTTTTGAAATAAAATAATTAAAATTTGAAAATAAGATAAATAATTATTAAAATTTTAAAATTTAACCCACTATACTAATTAATGGTGGTGATTTCAAAAATATTTTAATTTATTAATTACAAACTTATGTTTAGATAAATACAAAAAGTAATTAATAGATTTATGTAGTTTAGTGACAACAACTGGCATATCACCAACTCATTTCCGTGATTTCATATGCGTATAAATTATAACATATATTTATTAAAAATTACTTAATAATAGAAATGAAAGATGGCAAACAAAAGTGGAAGAATTGTAATGTATGTACAACTGCAACACCCTAACCTTTGCCCCTGCCTTTAAATTATATATACAGAGAGAGAGAGAAAGAGGTATTTGAAAGCAGAAAAGCATAATGATATAAAAAAAAAAAAGAAAAAAAAAAGAGTAATTCTATTCTTCCCAATTAAAAGTAATTATTTATAATTTCTTGAGATGAAATTTTAAAAGTAATTATTTAGAATGCGTAATTAGTAAAACCAATTGCCGCCGTCTGGAAGGCAATGCAAGCTACCTAATGGGAATTAACCGAACAATTCAAACAACTGTGAGCATCTAGCCGCGTCTACCACGGCACAAGCTACACGGTCTGATGAAGATAATAATTATTAATTATTAAATTACTAGATAATAACTGACAATAATAGAGTCTGCGGGACGACGATGTTTGAATGTAGACCAGTTGCCAATTCCAAAGTCCCAAAGTCCAAGCCGGTAGTCTGTCTGATACGACAAGACGTCTGCCTCTTCTGCTCCCACCATTCCTTCGCTTTTCCCCGTTCCTCCTTCGAGAAAAATATGGACATCTTTTTCTTATTATTTTATAATATTTCTATTATTAATTTACGGATATTATTGTTGTTGGCGGGCGATGCCAGTTGTCCAGACTTTTGTTTCTCTTCTTCTTGACTAATTGGAATTGAAATTAGAATTGGGATGTGAACTTGTATTCGCCATCTTCAGTCGCAGAACCAGCAACTTGCCGTAGATCCCTTCTTTTCCTTTCTTCTTCTTGTTCTTGTAAGTATACACTTTCTAGCTTTTTTTGTCTTTTTAAAAATATTTTATTTTCAATTGGTTCATTATGTTCTAGAAATGTGAATCTATGTTCTTGTTTATGTTTCTGAACAGAAATCACTTCTGAAAATGGGAGGGCAGTGTTCCAAGAGTAAGACCAAGAGTTCTAAAGCAAATAATACGCATTCCAATGTTACTGATAATCCTTATTGCGAGTCAAAATCAAATGCTATTAAGAGTAATTTGACCCCAATGCAATTGCCAGAACCATTTTCTTTAAAGAAGGATCAATCAGATGATTTTTACGACGGAATTCCGCGTTTCGAATTGGATAGTGGTCTTTCTCAGAAATCTAAATCGCTGAGGTCTACCCAGGCTGCTGTTGCAAAGGTTTGCTGTTTGTTAAATTAATTGTTTTTTTTTTTTCCAAAAGTTTTGCAAACCCTAATAAAGAAATTCTCCTACTAATTTGTTAAATTGTTCGTCTTTGAGCGCTGCGGCTTTACGGTTATGTTTATTGCTGTTGCCTGTTCTCAGTACAGATTACACTAGCTATGCATTGTGGAAATTGTGACTATGGAGATACTATAGGGTAGGGTGATAAGCTAATTCTGATGGGAAAAATGTTTGATAAGTTAGTCAGACTTGATTTGATGAGTTTATGCAGAAATTTTTTGAGCCAGGGATGGCAACGGACAGATATTTCTAAATTCTCATCTGCATCTGCAGCAAAAACTCAATACCAAACCTGCACCAAACTCTTTAGTAAATTTGACATTTCATTGCAAAACATATTTAGACAGATATTTAATATTTACCACATTGGTGTGGATATTCACAAATTTTTAACATTTTTTTTTATCTTTTCAACTACATTTATTATTTTTATTTTTAAAATCACTTAATTTAGTTGGATAGTTTGTGTATAAAAAGGATTTTTAATTAGAAATTTAATCGTTTAAAACTATATACATATATGTAAAAATTCAAATTCCAAAAATAATAGTATTTTATTTCTTTTAAAGAAATTCAAAAATACCATTTAAAAAGCAATATCAAACATGACATAAAGTATATAGTATTAGAAAATAGAAAGAAGTTTTTTTTTCTTTTTTCTATAAAAAAACAAAATAATTTCAAGTAAAACCAAAAATATTTTTCCAAAAACAACTGTGTTTTTTGTTTTTGTAATTTTAAATCTTTTCTCACCTATATATATTTATGCAAAAGAGATAATATGTATTAAGTCCCCAACTCCCAAAGACTAAATATAAAATAATACTTTCAAGTCCTTTGGTTAACATTTGTAATCATTTCCTCTTTTTTTTTTTTTAAATAAAATATTATTATAAAGAACATTAGTTTCAAGACTAAATCTTTTTTCATATATATATATATATATATATGCAAGAAAGATGTCAAGGGTGTTTTAGTTATTTTATTAGAAAAAAATTCAAAAAAAATAAATATATGTGGATACCTGTAATGAATAATCACAGATATTTTTTCACACTGTACCCGTTCCAAACCCATTGCAAGTTTTTTTTTTTAATTTTTAACCCATCCCAAATCCCCAAAGAGGCATACCAAACTTGTCCCATTGAGGTCAGGTAGTAGTGAGTTGGCAGGTTGGTGAAAAAATTTGCCAATTGCTATCCCTAGGCAATAACATACGTGATTCAAAGACGGTTTGGCATAGAAGGAAACTTAATATTTAATATTTAAAACAAATAGTGCCAATTAAATTATGTTAACAACAGTATAGTTCCAAGTATTTCTTATTGTATTCATTATCTAATGCAAGCTTATTTTTTATTAGAATGCCTAATAGATGTGCAATATATTGAAATAATTTTTTAATCCCCTTTCAGTATATAAGAATTTGATAATGCTGAATGGAGGAAAGACTCCAAAAAGAGGAATTGTTTGTAATCTTTTCGTTGGTCATGTATGACATAGAGATATGCAAAAGAAAGAAAAACACAAGAGAAGAATATTGGTTTCTCCCAAAATTGCATGTGGCATTCATTCAAAGATAAAAATATAATCTGTTATAGAATCTAAACTAAGTCTTTCTACTTCCAGACAATCAAGTGATTTTTGAGAAATTCATCCTCCATCTTGTAGTGAAGAGTGTGAAAGAAAAGTTGAACTAACTACATGCAAACACAATTTGGTTCCTAGTAATATACTCCATCTTGTAGTGAAGAGGTGTGAAAGAAAAGTTGAACTAACCACTTGCAAACACAAGTTGGTTCCTAATAATCACTTGTATAGAGAGAAATGGTCTTCCTTTCTTAGGTCTGAGACAAGTAATCCGAGAGCTTATTTAGGTAACTGGCAACTTTAACCTTTCTATGCCATTAGAAGTTAAAAGATTGCTTAAGTAAAAGCTTTACAAATTAACCTGTGATTAAACTTCACTGCTTCAGTTGCTTGCTTATGGTACACTGAAAGCAGTAACAAAGTGCTCTAATGTTGCAGGTTTCAGAGGTGAGTGCACGTTTAGGCAGAGCTGGTACTCTTGGACTTGGAAAGGCAGTGGAGGTCTTGGATACACTTGGGAGTAGCATGACAAATTTAAACCCTAATAATGGATTTATTTATGGAGTGGGAATTAAAAGTAATGAACTCTCAATATTAGCTTTCGAGGTTGCAAACACAATTGTTAAGGGTTCCAATCTTATGCAATCCATTTCTAAAAGAAGTACAAAACACTTGAAAGAAGTGGTGCTTCCTTCAGAAGGCGTGCAAAATCTAGTATCAAAAGATGTGGATGAACTCTTGACAATTTTTGCAGCTGACAAGAGGTGAAAGTTACATAAACTGGGCATGATAATGCCTTCTTCTTGAATGAGCTTGCTTTGATATCGCCTTGCTGATGCTTCTTTGGGTAGTATCTCAAAACTTATTTATGTTTGTAGGGAAGAGTTGAAAATTTTTACTGGGGAAATTGTTCGTTTTGGAAATCGTTCCAAAGATCCTCAGTGGCACAACTTGGACCGTTATTTTGAGAAGTAAATATGGATGAACTTTACTCGGTTTGATCTTTTTGTTCAACATATATGTTTATGATGTGTGGTTATCATATTTTTTATTGAAGTGTCTTCTCATTTTGTTTTGCAGAATTAGCAGAGAATTTACCCCTCAAAAGCAACTGAAGGAAGAGGCAGAATTGGTGATGGAGCAATTGATGACTTTGGTTCAGTATACAGCTGTGAGTGTTTCCTTGTTCCTAAGTTATGAAAGAACCATAATTAATAGATTCTCCAAAAGGGGGACAGTATAATGAAGAAAATTTTCAATTAACGTGTATTGTTCATGCCATGGAAAGCACTAGTTAATCCATTCAGGGATAATGCATGGATGAGCTATCGTTTAGGAGGCATTTGTTTGCTAGCAGATAAATTAAAATTATCTTTTCTTGTGAATTTGTCACTGCTTAGCTGATTCATCTTGTTTTTGTAAATTTGAAGGAGAAAAGTACTAATGTTCTAGGTTTCATAGGAATTATACAATGAACTGCAAGTGTTGGATAGATTTGAACAAGACTGTCAGCATAAGCGTCAAGAGGAGGATAAGTCTGTTGGCACTCAAAAAGGTGATTTGTTTATTTTCTTCTTTATGCACTTGTGTTTTATGGTACCTTGAATTTTTATAGGCTTTGGACTATTTCCCATTTCTTCTTTTTATTTTTATTTTTTAAATTTTAGTGCAGTAGAATGCTTACATAAAGTATTAAATGTATAGAAATTTTTTGTGCTGAATCTTGGTATACTAAAATAATCATTCAAGAAGAAAGATCGGCTCAAGGGATATGATAAATTTGCCCCTTAAAGTGCAAAGTTCAAATAAGAAAAATTAAAACTTCCAGGTCCCACAAGTGTAACCAGAAAATTAAAACTTCAGTGTATAATGCTTGAAGAAAAAAAAAAGCCAATTTTGAATGTCTAATATAAAATCTGTATAAAAGAGACAGGAATTGTTGCTATGTAACCTAAACAAAATAAAAATATAAACTTACACTGCTGCCCTTTGACTAAATATATATACAAACAATTTTGATATCCTGAATACAGTTACTCTATCCGTTAACAAAGTAGAACTTTATTCAATTCTGGTATATGTGAATGAGTAAAGTACATATTGAGGGGATAATATTTTGGCATAAACCCTATGGTCGGTCAAAATTTGTAGTTTCATTGTGTGAATTGAAAGAATCCTTTACTGTTGATTGAGAAAGTTTACACAAGTATATATAGAAAACTATTAAAGTAAAAACCCTAATCTAACAAGGAAACTATCCTTATTCCTTCTACATTATACACACAACTTCCTAATTTGTGTTCAGCTCTTTACACACTTTCCAACACATTGCATGCTATAACTTCCTGTTTTTCATGACTGGTAGTGGAAAATATGTCATCTATTTACTAATTTGGACATATTTGAACAGTTGTTAGCAATTATATGTATTAAATTGCTTTGAAAAAACTTGAGAAAGAGTCATAATTGCTCGCTAGTAAAAATTTATATTCAGCTTGTTTGATCTTTGGTATGTAGGGGAGAACTTCACACTATTGAGGGCAGAATTAAAGAGCCAAAGAAAGCAAGTGAAAGTTTTAAAGAAGAAGTCTCTATGGTCCAGAAATTTGGAAGAGGTAGCTATTGAGTTTGAAGTAACACAAACAAACACACACACACACACACACATGCACGTGCGCGCGCATGCATGCACACACACAACATGTTTGTGTATATTTTATTGTTGATCACTTATTTAGTATTTTGTGTCTAAAACTTGTTGTCCATCTGTGCTTATGCGTGCTTGCATTTTCGATGTTGTAACCTTTCAATTTGATGTCCCATTTATATCCGTTATTCTTACCAAAATAAGATATCAAAGGTCAAATATTTCTCTTACAATAATATCTCAGGGCATCCATGTGTTAATTATTAGTGCTTTATTATTAAATATACAAATTTGAACACATAAACAAATGACATTCAGTGATTCTAAGGATTACAGGTGATGGAGAAGCTCGTAGATATTGTCACTTTTCTACTCCTAGAGATGCATGATGCCTTTGGCAGTTCTGGTAGGTGTATACATTAATATAATATTTCTAGTTGCTTAATTAGGTTTAACAGTCTTATTTTGTTTCCGGTTTAAGATTTTATGCTGCTGGTTTGTTTTCTGTATTCTTTTGTCTTAAGTAGTCAAGAGTGTTAATATAATTTCAATATGTAATCAAATAGGTGAAATAGTGGTCCATGATTCTTGTGTGGATTTAGTCGTCTTATTGGTCTTCTATTTTATCTTTACTTCTAAGTCTTATTACCACTTATATTAGTAGAACTTGGCTGCCTATGTAAGAGTCAATGAATAGCAAAGTGCTGGAGACACTGAAGGACTTCTGTTTGACTCAATGTATGTTGTATTGGAAATGAGAATGAAATTAGAAAGCAGTGATGAAAGAGAAGCAAGAAGTAGAAAAGGAGGAGATATCAGGATAGGGAGGACAGGAAATGAGCTTATCATGCTCTATTGATGAATCTCTGCCTAAACACTAGTTACACAAGCCTAATTTATGGGTATAGGCATGAACAAGATACAAATAAAATCATATGTCTAATCCTATATAACAATAGAAATCTTAGATAGACTTTAGTGGGCTTCAAGATAAAAACCTAAGCTTAGATAAAAATCTTATTATCTTACTAAAAATAAAGACTATAACTATAAAAGAAAGGGAAAAGGACATCCGCAGCACTTGATTTTGGATAAAGGGACAACTATATCACGGCATTTCAAATATATCTGACTAAATCTGCATATTAATGAATTTTGTTAATTTAGATGGTTTATTCATTTTTATCATTAAGATTACAAGTATCCCATCGAATCATGGTACACTTAAAAGGTTGATTTTGTACCATGTTACCATATATTCTATTTTTGTTAGTATAATATAATAATCAAAATTGAATTTAATGTGTTTTAATGTACCCTCGTTCTAGCTATATTACCTGAGACATATCTTGTAGTTGTCTACAATTGCCTTCAACATAGTCTGAGATTTCAGCAACTGGCAGCTATCAAAAATCAACTTTTCCACTGGTAAATAAGAGTCCTATCTGGCCTTAACTCCTTCCCTTCAGCCTAGGGCCTAAACTATGATACATTGTTCGGCAGCAAGGAAATAATGGAAAGGAAGCAGAGAAGAGAACATAGGGGGCTGCACAACTACCAAATTTTGTTGGAAATAAATGATATGAAGGGAAAAAGGAGGAACATCTCTCCAAACCCTCAAAAACTCAATAATTTCATAATTTAAAGGAAGAGAAATGGGTACAAAATAGAATAATTTCTTTTACCTTTGTTCTTTATACTAAAGCATTCAATTTCTACATAGAAAGTTATGATGGTCAAATTAATATAAAATGGTTCAATTCTGTTCCTAAAAGATACTAGATAGAGGAGAGTTTGTTAAGTTATATCATTGGCAAATCATAATTATGCTTGCGATCTCTAGTAGTTTTTATGCTGGACATTGGACTACTATAGCCATTATCTCACTACACATATTGAATTGAAGCTCTGAACAATAATAAATACAATAATTGTTCATACAGTTCAAAGAAAACAAAACAAAAGGATAACAATAACTATGTTTATGCGTGGCCCTTATGATTTTAAGTTCTTTTAAGTCGGACTTTGAATCACACTTGGGTTCAGTAAGGTTGTGGTTTTGGGGGGGGGGGGGGGGAGGGGGAGAAGAGAAAGAGGGCGGTGGGGTTTGATGCTTTGAATTAACACAATGGACTTTAAGAGTTCATTGCACTGTCAGTCTCCTACTTCTTATCTTCCTGTCTCACCTATCATTTTCTCTTTACATCTAAAGTTTGTTACGTGTATATGCTAATATTGGACATACTAACAAATACTTATTTCCTGTTTAGGTTCATTTTTCTTTGATACATTTATTTCTTTTTATTATCTATGCTGAAAATTTGTTCAAAAACATAATAATCATGTATTAAATTGAAGTTCTAAGGTGTTTTCCCCATTGTCCTCCAGCAGATGATCATATACCATTTAAAGGATCCATGAGCAATCATCAAAGACTGGGACCTGCTGGTCTTGCCTTGCATTATGCGAACATTGTTCTGCAAATTGATTCTCTTGTGAGTTTATTATTTCAGTTTATTGTCTTCCTTTTTTTTAGCATGTTGTTTCATTGCCTTTTCCAGATTTTTCAGTGTCAATGACATTTTGTTGTGGATGTTAATAACTAATGTCATGTTTTTCCTTGTTTAACTTTAATTAGCTTCTAATTTTGTTGGGACAAATCCTAACAAATACAAATGCCAAAATATAATGAACTCTCTGAAAAAAGTGAAGTCTATGTTGTTTTATATGAGATGCAATAATATGGGACAAGAAAACATAGTGGAGTTACATGTTACTGTATGAACAAGTTAAAACCAATTATGAAAGTTAGGTGGATGTGCATTCTGTTTTTAGTCTTGCTTACAAAGAGGATATTTTTCAAGCTTGAGAGGGGAAAGGTTTCTGGTATCATTCTTGTTCTATAAATCAAAGATTAAGTCAAGCAAGTTTAAATATTCCATATTTGCGCCTGTCTAAGATTTACTTATTTAATTACTACACAACCTGAAACTCGAGAACTTGTTTTTTTCAAACTAAGTGAAAATGATGTAGCCATTGAAAATTATTCTATTATTAATCTTTGCGAAATTCTCAGTTTTAGTAATTTAGCGTTTTATCGTGCATGATCTGTACAGTGTCCAGTCAATCTGAGACATACATGATGTCATACATTGTTTTGCTGGTTTTGAATAATGGAATACTGAGCCTTTGCTCTCTCTAACTGCTGTTATCTGACTCTTTATGTGCCAAATTTTGTTCATTTCTTTTTTTTTTTTAATTTCCTTGTTCATCCATTTCAGTTAATATAGAAGTAGATGGTTTATTAATTATTTATTATGTTTTCTTGATTTCTTCAAGTTGTGGAAATGTTTAACATAGATGCTATTACATTTCAACAGAATTCAAAGTTACCTGTCTTTTGAGATTTGGTTGCTAAGTTAAATGCTTCATTATTATCTAAAAGTTTTCCTCTATGACCAGACTGATCATGAAGCTGGGTCTTTAGTCAGACTGTTCTGAAGGCCCAGAATAGAAGCCCTTGCATTAGTCAATCTACACTTCAAATATATAAACAGCCTGATTTTAACACTTTTAAACCTCTTTTTATATCTTTTTTTTTTTTTTTTTGCTAAATCATATCTTCAAGACTTAATTCTGTATTTCCACTATCAGGTTGCTCGGTCAAGTTCTATGCCCCCAAATACAAGAGACGCTTTATACCAGAACTTACCACCAAGCATAAAATCAGCTCTACGTTCCAAATTACAATCATTTCATGTCCAAGAAAAGGTATTACATTTTTTGAGGATGTAAACTTTTGCAATTCAGATGATACTACTACTTCACTGCAGATTGGAAGATATAAAAGAAGAAATAAACAAGAGCTCTTC
The DNA here is from genome assembly GCA_032402905.1 of Khaya senegalensis. Classification (NCBI taxonomy): domain Eukaryota; kingdom Viridiplantae; phylum Streptophyta; class Magnoliopsida; order Sapindales; family Meliaceae; genus Khaya; species Khaya senegalensis. The sequence goes on from CP135536.1 coordinate 5,660,586, forward strand.
TTCTAATCGGACCATTTAGAAATCATGTAATGCTTTGAAGACAATAGTCTGTCCTTTTTAAAGTCCTTGTACTCATTTACTATTGTGACTGTCATTTCTCGCTGCAGCTCACTGTTACAGATATAAAAGATGAGATGGAGAAGACTTTGCAATGGCTTGTTCCAATTGCTACTAATACGGCCAAGTAAGATGGCCTACTATTCTGCAGATAGCTATGCTTCCATTTCTGTTGATCTTGTCTTTAATTCAATTGATTCTCTTTTTATCTAATCATGATGTTGCTGTTTTTGGTTGCAAATAATTTGACTCAGAGCGCATCATGGTTTTGGTTGGGTTGGCGAATGGGCTAATATAGGGTGAGTGGCAATTTTATCTTTTGTCTTTTGTTTTTAAATTTTTTTTAATGTTCTTTTTACACCATTATAGAAATAGAAAGATGCAAAATAAAAAATGCATATTATTCATAAATAAGGTCTGATGTAAACCGAAAGCCTGCGGCTGGGCCAACTGATGTGATTCGTATTGAGACACTCCACCATGCTGATAAGGACAAAACAGAAGCCTATATTCTTGAATTAGTGGTATGGCTTCATCATCTAGTCAACAAGGCCAGGTTTGGGGCCACTGGTGGTGGCATGAAGTCAGTCATCAAATGTCCAGTTAAACAGACCAAACATAAGCCCTCCAGTTATCCATCACTAACCTCTGAAGAACAAGAGATCTTGCAGAAGGCAGGTAAGAGAAAACGAAACCTGGGAATTAGTAAAAGCCAAGACTTTGACAAGATCAGGTTGAAAAAGTATGATAGGCTGAGCAAGAGTAGTGGGCACTCCCCCCAAAGGGGAAGCAAGGAATTAGTCACCATTAAGAGGCTTCCTTCTCATGTTCCCATTATTAGTTTTGGTATAGAAAAGGAAAAGGCACTCGACGTTATCGACAGGGTTGGTGTTCTTAGATAAAATATACAAAGACTTGTACAATCATCATCCTAGAATGAGCAGAATCATAGGTTCACTGAGAAAAGAGGTGCCGTCATGAATGGGATATATGGCCACAATGGTATCTACATCTCTCAAACCCTGATCTTCTGTATTCTGATTCTGTCATTCAAGGTTTAACATATGCATCCACCAGTGAACAGAATTTTGGGAGTGATAGGTTTACATGATGCTCAGAGAATGGGTGGGTTGGCTTGCAAGGGATGTTATTTTTTAAGTGCTTCTTGAGTATAGAATTGATAAGAGTGAGAAGCTGGTTTGTGTACAAAGTGCTACATCCTCCCATTTGGTATTTTTATTTTTTTTGGTTTTCTTAGTTTTCTCTTGATCCTTATTTATTTATTGTTGGTTTCCATTCCCTAAAAGTTCACCTATTTTCAATAAGAAGGTTATTAATTTACTTTTTGGTGTAAATTGGAATAGTAACAATGATGATTACTTCAACTTATGTGTGCACTGCTTATAATTCTCTCGGTTGTTAAAATATTTATGCATGCACGTCTTTTATCACCCTCTGATAAAAAAATTGCCAAATAAGTAGGCTGGTATTGTGATAAATGTTTAGTATGTTTTAAATTTTTTGCAAGGATTAAATTGTAAAAAAATTTAACTAAATTGAATAATTTGAAAATGTTTATGTCCCAACTTTAATTTAAGAAGGTATGTAGCCATCATATAACTTTTTAAAAGATTTTCTATAAAAACTTAAAACTTAATTTTGAAAACCAACCCCAATTGTTACGTTACCATTCTCGCAAATGCTACAGCCAAGATTGCTACAGTAAGCGAATTCTAACTTACTTTTACGGCGACTATCCCGACGAGTGAAACCTCACCTACAATGTCAACACGTTCTTCTCCATCTGATCTACACTTGAATGCATTTTATGTGAAGTTAATTCACGACACAAAGAAGCATTTTGGTAATTTTTTGTAGTAACTGAAAGTTTCAATGTCCATTTTCTGGCCAACCTACGGTAAGTGAGCTTCCAAAACTATCACCAAAACATTCCTTTCTCATAAATCTACATTTCAAAGTGGGATTGTGTAACACTAAATCAATTTTGGTTTCATGTGAAACTGAAATTTATCTTATTTAACATAATATTCTATTTTTTGATTTTGTTTAGTTCTGATTTAAATTCAATTCTAAATTAGAGTATCATATTTATTAATTATTTTAATTTTATAATTTTTAATTCTAAAAA